>PYAF01000570.1:87760-98346 GCA_007407185.1 Glycine tomentella
AAAAAAAAAAAAAAGACAAATGCAAATAAGCCAAAGTGATTTATGCGTACATGACCTATTTTTAAAAGCACTGTTTATTTTAGTGAATGGAAATGAAAAATGAAAGGTTTCATTCCTGAAAAAGAGATGCAGAGGAGGAAAGGGATAATTGTAAATGGGGATTGGGGAAGTTATGTTATGCACCGTTCATGAAGTAGAAATTATTTTTGAATAAATAAATCGGCGATAACTGCCGTGAGTGAGTGTCAATAGAAATGAGGAGAAAAAAAATTCTAAAACAAGTGGAGAAGAAAGGTAAGGAAAGTTTGAAGGGGAGATTTACGGGAATGAGAAAAAGGATAAAATAATGCAGCGGATGTGTGAACATAGTAGTTGAAGGGAGAATTAGAGTTTGTTGATGGAGATAGTACGCAAGTATAGGAGAGTTTGCAGTTATATTTTGAAAAATGTAAAATATCAAATTGTGTGGGAGAAGTTGCAGTAAGCCAGTAACCAACACCTTTTCTGTGAGACGCAACAATTATTTTCGAAGGGTAAATTTGGAAATGAAATGTGTACAAAAAGGGGTAAAAGGTCTTGGGAGTGTTGTTATGAAGTACGAAAAATGTAGTTATATATTGAAAGATAAATTAGAAATTAAAAATATGTATACCAAATGGAATTATTTTCAATATACAGATTATTATTATTTCATACTACTTCATACTGAGAACATACATATTTGTCGTGGATGTGGAAAAAATTAAATAAATGTACTGAAAACGACCTGCAGAAATAGACCAGTCAATCAGTCGCCGATTCATGGAATTGGATCCTGTGATGTTCCTTTTCGTATTCTGGTAAAGCCAAAACAAGTTTAAGGGATCGTGTACAAATAAGGTGAGTCTTGTTGTGATGTTATTTTATATTGATTGGTACTATATGCAAAATTATTTTATATGCAAAACTATTTTATATTTGACACATTACAGAAATTTGTTTTTTGACAAGATAAGGCATACACAATAAATTCACTCTAATTTTTCTCAACTAGTTATTCAAATAAAATCCTAAAACAAACATCACGAGAAAAAAGAAAAAAAAAAGTTGCCAGCAAGTTATTGTCTAACAGTAGAACATTACACCTTATATTGGGATGGGAACCCCGTTCCAATCTCCAAGACATTCCAGAATGGGATCAATAATCTTTGCTTGACACATGGCTGTATATACTTTTTCAAATTCCTCATCTGGTGAGAGAGTCTTTTCTCCGGTGAGCAACCCTATCTCTAACTCTTCCCTCACAAACTTGTACAGTGGATATGACCTACACTCCTTTATTCTGTTTGGAATTGCTGGATTGCCATTCTCATAAGCCACCCTTGCACTTTCAACTTCCTTTGGCAAGAGAGACTTCAATTCATCCTCAAAAGCTCCAATCTTCTCAAAAATCAACAAGCTCACATTCTTGTCATTAATGGCACTAATGTGTGCTTGCTCATAAAGTACTTGCTTTAGTTTTGGCATCAATGGGTACGTAACATTGAAGGGATCATCAATGTAGGAAAATACATATTCTCTATCGACCACTTTAAGCAAATCTTCCTCACAAAGTCGAAATGGGTTAATTTCTTCTCTGTCTTCTGTACCTAATGTTTTCTGTGCAACTCTGCTTACAGTATTCTTGACCGTGTTCTTGAAAATTTCCTCCAAATGCCTCAAGTCAATAGCTTGGCAGAGTGCAACCAGATAAGTGGAAGACATGAGCTTTAATATCTCAACGGCTTCGACAGTTTTCAAAGCAGAAATTAAGCCCAAAGAGTTCACATCTTGGTCGTGCTGCTCAGCACTTTGCACATGGCTCGTTACTGGATTTGCTAGATATTGAAGTTCAGAACAATAAGCAGCCATGGCAACTTCAGCTGCCTTGAAACCGTAATCGAGACTTGGGTTTCTACCAGCAGAAAGACTTGATGGCAACCCATTGTTATACAAATCATTGACTAGCTCAGTAAATTGGGCGAAGATGAGCTTGCCGATTGAAGCAACGGCTAAACGTGTATTATCCATTGAAACTCCAATTGGGGTTCCTTGGAAATTACCACCATTCAGAGCCTTATTCATCGTGACATCAATCAAGGGATTGTCATTTACTGAGTTTATTTCCCTTTCAATTGATTTGGTCGAATACCGGATGATTTCAATCTGTGGACCAAGCCACTGAGGAGAAGTTACAAGAGCATAACGATCTTTTCTAGGCTTCTGCAACGGATCTGGTTGTTGCAGTTTAACATTTTTGACATAAGAGCTTCCATCTAGAATGTGTTCCATAATAGCTGCAGCTTCAATTTGGCCGGGATGGTACTTCAGCTTATGTATAAGATGATGTGTAAATTCTGGCTTCCCCTGCATGACTTCAGTAAAAACTGCTGACAGAACTTCCGACAATAAAGCTAATATGTTTGCCTCAAAAAGAACGGTAGAAGCTACGCCAGACCCAACGGCCGTGCCATTTACGAGGGCAAGACCTTCCTTGGGCTTCAACTCAAAGAACCCAGAATCTAGACCTGCTAAATGGAAAGCTTCCTTAGCATTAAGGGACTCTCCAGAGGGTCCAACAGCTTTACTGTTTCGCCTACCAGTTAGCAATGCAACAATGTAGGACAGAGGAATTAGATCACCAGACGCAGTAACTGTACCACGTAATGGCAAGATAGGGGTGACATTGTGGTTCAGTAGTTTGGTGATAGCTTCTAAGATTTCAAATCTAATTCCTGAGTAGCCTTGAAGAAGGGTATTAACCCTCACAAGCATTGCTGCTCTGGTTGCCGATTTAGGCAGTGTGTGAGATAACTCTGTTTGGTAGCCAAATATTGCGCAGTTTAAAAACCTTGGGAAGGAAAATTGGAAAACCCGTAAATACATAAACCAAAAGAAGAATTTAATTGGAATGCAATGGTCTTAATACTGTCAACTAATATATAGGTTGTTGTCACATGTATAAAAGTAAGTTGACTTTTATAATTGCTACTTTAGAAGATATATTTGAAATGAATTTTGATTAGTATTGACAATGAAGTTGCATGATAATCCCTAGATATTGAGAATGAAGAAGAGAAGAAGCAGACCTAACCATTTCCTTCTGAAGGGCAAGGACTTGTTCAGTTCTTCTGTTGGAGGCAGCACCAAAGCCGGTGGTAACACCATAAATGGGAGTGCCTTTGTTAATGTTTTGGATGATCCACTGGCAGCTGGCGTCAACGCCTGGCCTTGAAGACTCCGAGAGGGAAACCTTAGCCTGCAAGTAATGGTTGGGATTGGCAACAGCAACAGAAGCCACCTGTGATATAGTTAGTGTCTCTCCCCCACCCAGACAGACAAGTGGCTTCCGGTACTCTGCCACCATGCGTTTCACTTCATCAAAGTGGCTACACTTTAGTGAATCTGCTGCCTGACTCCAGTTAAGGGGGTCATTTTCTGGAATAATGCTCGCCATACCACTACGAGTGAGAGATCAAAACTTGTAGAGTTTTCAGAGGCCTTGAAGCTTTAAGTAGAGGTAGAGGGTTGCTGACTACTCACATGTGTCGGGGTAGGTGATTAGCTGCTTCTATCTACCATTCACCCATTCATTTTTGGCATCTTACCATTGTAGCTTCTCAAATAGTGTCTAAATACAAACAACCAGATTAAATTATAATTTTGGTCACTATGTCTGATATTAATTCTAGTTTCAATCATAACTGGCAAATAAATTTACATTTTGCTACTCTCTGCATAAAAACATATTTCGAAATTTTTCATACACAGCATCTAATATCTAAAAGGTTTTATTTTATTTTATTTAAGGAATGAAGTAGTAAATTTACCCGTGCATGGGCTGCACTGGTATTTATGTATGTACCAAAGTAGTTTGTTGGTTTGTAGATATAATGTTTTGATAACAATTTGATTTGATAAATTATTTAAATTGGTTGCTAATAAATTTTTTTATAAATATAAAAATATGTTTTTAAACGTTTTAGCTATAACTCATATTTTTGAATGATTTAAGACACATTATTCTTAAATCATTTAAAGATAAGAATAACTTCTTATATTTTATCAATATGATGTGTTGAATATAACCGTATAAATAAATTAAGAGATATATAGAACGCAAGTTATCGTCTCGTAGTAGGATTGTAATAATACTACTATATAAAAAAATACTTTAATATTTTATAATCTTTGACCGACTTAATTATTTGTATAACACGCATATTTCGTTATTTTAATAAGCAAGACAAAAACCTTTTCCCCCCACTTGTGTGATAAATTCCTGAAAGTATACATTTTTTATTTGTGTGGCTAGAACAATGTATTATTGATAGAAAAGAAAAGAAAAAGACATGGAATAGTACTAGTAACGACAGGTTTCATGTTCCCGTAAAAAAAAATGATGTTTACTTTGTTATTACATTACATGCAGTTAACAGTAATGAAAACTTAAAATTAGTAAACATAAATGTATAGAAATCCGTGAAAGGTAAGGAATTATCCATGGGATGTGGAAATTATAATTACTATGAATGAATTTCTTAAAATCATATCTGATGTGGAAATCACATCCCAGATGTATATGTGTGATATAAAAAGAGGAAGAAAGAATTATTTGTGACGCATGCAAGAAGGTTCGAAAAATCAAAACTAGCCGTTGGCAAGGGTACTTCATCATGTTTTAGTTGTACACTGTGATTCAGTGCTTTAGGCTCCTCTCTTTCCTTTGCTTTTGCTTTTGCTTAATTCATTGATCTAAATTCTCCCTCCTCTCTCTGACTCTGGCGAAGATGTTCACCGACGGACTCGACGAGAGCGCAATCCAATGGATCAAGCAGGTCTCCTTTCTTCTTTCTTCTTTTTGTCTAATCTAATGCTAACTCTTTGTTTCTTTTTTCATCTTTCTTTCTTTTTTTGATTCTTTATTAGGGATTCCATTCCTTCACTGACCAATTTCTACATACAATACAATACAGGGATCAAAAGCACCACTTGATGTTGATGTCGAAGAGCCTCCTCTTCCTCAGCTACGCTCTCCTCTGTCCGAGAAAATCAGCTGCAGCAGCGATCGATTCCCACGATCTCCTCTCTTGAGCAGTGCCAACTCTCTTAATTCTCCCGTTCTCCCTCCCTTGAAGTTCCATTCGGCTTTATTACAACCGCGCAACCTCGCCTTTGCCGATCACGATGACAGTTACGAAAGCACGGAGGATGCCAATTTCTCCGATGACGAAGTCTCTGCTCCCAACAACCTTGATTTCTCGGACTCTCCAATACCACACTACTATGACGAGGAACAATTGTTTGGATGCAAAGGCCGCCGAGGAATCCTCAAGACAGGTTTGGCCAATCAAAACCTAACCATTCAGGTTCCCAACACTGTCAGAAGGTTCACAGATGGAGAAATGGGTTTCAATATGAGTCTTCAAAGGAACCTCACTCCAGCTGGCGCTGCCGCTGTTCAGCTTCAAAAACAAGTTCACCTTCGCAATGTGAATTGCCCTGATGATGACACCGTTGGATTGGGTACTCCAAGTGCCCCTCCCATCATTGATTCTGATTCTCCACTGGAGAGGGATTCAGAATGCTCCCTAAGGAACGAACCAACTTACCCTCCTGGATCTTGGCCTTCAAGAGAATCTCTGGATTATGATGGCACAAAAAGTGAGACTTCCATTGAACAAAAACCCAAGCCCAACACCGTTGCTAAACCCACTGTCGCTGAGCTTGCTCAAAGGTGCTGTATTTGCTCTTTTTTAGTTTGTCTGTTTGCAGTTCTCCTTCCAATTCCTAACCAGCTCTAGTGTCCTTCCTTTTAATATTAAATTCAACTCTGCAGACTGGACAAGACTTTTATAGATGACAGAGAAGGACAGACCCCTCATTTACAATATTACAACACCAGGTGCTGTCTATCTTCAACTTTTACTTTCTATTTAACAATTATCAAATTAGCTGTCAACCTTAACGAAATATTTAGTTTAGTTTGAATCAACATTAATACTTTGCTAATTATAGCAAAATTTAATTAATATAGTTATCTTGAAATTCACATTTATATGCTCACTTCCTTTTATGGCATGTTATGTTATTTCAGCAGTTGCAATAGTCAATACGCCTGGCAAACCCTTATCACTTATGATGCCTGCATACGTTTATGCCTACAAGCATGGGCAAAAGGCTGCACTGAGGCCCCAGAGTTTTTGAAAGATGAGTGCCTAGCTCTCCGAAGTGCTTTTGGGTGGGTTCCATTTTGTTTTACCAACACATTTCTTTTGGCTTCATTTATTGTTCTCCTCATTTCTCCTATTTCTCTATTTCCATAGATTGCATGAGTTCTTGTTGCAACCTCGAGGTGTCAAGCCAACTGAAGGCAGAAATACCAGGAATTCGGAACAAACAGTTCCCCTGAAGATTAAGAAGGTTGTAGGGAAAATAAGAGTGGAAGGTAATCTTACAATCTCAATAGATTTTTATCATTTAAATGTAATATGATTGTAATTGTACATGGATATATGGAATGACACTTTCTTATGGACATATTTTAGAACTTCCTAATGTAACTATGTTCATAACGTTGGATCTCCTTCAAACAACTTGAGAGTTGTATAATCTGACATCCTATATGAAAATTGCAGTGAAGAAACTTCGCATTATACCAAGACAAAAACTTAAGATCACAAAGTCACAGCGAGGATCAATCTACATGCAAACTGGGGTGGAGTATGTCCGGCATGTTTCATCACTTGTGAAAAATGGCATAAATTCTATGAAGGCAGCCTCCTTCTCATTGGCATCTGAAGGTTTCAGCAACTCTTTCATTTTATAGTTCAGAAATCTTTTTGATCTTGATAATGAGACTTGTATTAGACTGTAACAGTTACATATTATCAGGATTTAGGAGTCATACTTTATCCTCCACCTAATGAAATGGGCTTTTTTAATATAGATTTTTTCCTTTCATAAACACCAATCCTTTTAATGAATGAATTAAAGGTATCTGTTTTATTCTTGTAGAGCCACTACATTGTTCGATCCAACTTAAGAGTACGACGGAAGAAAATCAATCAGAGCCATGTTCTGCAATTCTTTTGCACCCTGGAAGTGGAGATTACCATGATTTGTAAGTTCCATTTTTTTTACTTTAATGTTTTAATTGGGAAAAGTGTTTCTAATTGACCTGCTGTTAGGTTCTTAGAAAGTAGCAAAACATGATAATCGGTGAAGGTTTTCCAAATGCATTTTAGCAGGATATTTATAGTAGTAGATAATTGATGAAAAACCAATCTTAACAGTTGATATCATATACTGCTTTATGTTCTAAGTTTCTTCCAGTACACAGCCTAGTGCATAAGATGGCGGGCGATTTACATTGTATATTCTTTAAGACAACTACAATCACATGTTGTCTTGATTTCTTCAATTGTTGAAATACGCATAATAATCATAAAGATACTGAATTCTCACCTACTTTCAGTTTCCCATTGAGCCAAGGGGACGCTTTAATTGTAGAAGTCCAAGATTCAAAAAAGGTAGTCCATGGTGAATCCAGGATTCCAATTTCATCCCTCAGTGATAATCCTGTATGAGCCCTACCCTTTCATCCTCCACGGACATTATTCTCTCTCTTGCACCTTCCACATTCACATAATGAATTATCTTGAATGTGCAGAGTGACAGAATTCGGTGGTGGCCAGTATATCATGATGAACGTCAATGTGTTGGCAAGATCCAGCTCTCTATTGGCAGTACAATGACAAGCGATGAGAACAATCACATAAAGGTTCTGTCTCTAGCAAAATTTGGTTCAATAAATATTGTTTTTATCAAATAGGAATATTCAAGTTAGTTGATGTAAGATCATCTTCCAAGTTTGACATCTTAGGACTAAGGCAAAGAAGTAACTGTTTAGGATACATCTTAGATGTAATATATTGAAAAATTGTTCTCAAGAACTAGATTCTTTCTGAGATTAACCATGGAGAGGATCGTACTTATCACCTTGTTTAATCATTTGTTGGTATTAAAAAAGAAAACTATTCTAATTTGATCGGACAAAGGATCTTTTATTTATTTATTGAAAAGGCTCATCATGATTTAATAATGTTTTATCTTAGTTTAAACTTTTGGCCATTAAACACCAATATCATCATTTCTGGCTATGCTGTTCTGAGCATAGATTCAAGTTTTCATTTGCTCAGTTTGTACATTTCTGCAGAGTGCGGCTGTTGTGGAAACTCAAGCTTATGATTTATTATTGGAGGGTGCCATGCGTGCACAACATTTCCACTCCCAAAACTTGCGGTTAAATGGGCCTTGGAAATGGTTGATAGATGCATTTGCGGACTACTATGGAGTTTCTAATTCATATGCCAAGCTGAGGTATTTGAATGTCATTTGGGTGCCCCCAAAAATATGAAAAAAAAGAAACAGTTTTCTGATATTCTTTATGCTACATGATTTTCTTTTAATTTCTTCACTTACCTGTGGTGGTTTTCTTGTAGATATCTATTACATGTGATGAATGTGGCAACTCCAACCAAGGACTGCCTAGAGCTTGTGAGAGAGTTGCTAGAACCCCTCATAAAGGCCAGAAGTGAGAGGAGTCTGACCAGGCAGGAGGTAAGTCCTATATTGCTCTCTTTCCCATTGCAGTAACTTACCATATCTTGTAATTTGGTTTGCTTAATCTTATGTTGTTTCAGCTTCTCATAATTTTAATATGCTATGTCAATGGCATTAGTTTAGAGTTCAGACCACCTTAATACTTGTCATACATATCTAGAGTAAAAGTTCTCCAAGTATGAGCTATTGCTTGTATTTCTGCTGTCTAAGTACCTAGAGAAATCTGTTATTTCTTCATATCTAATGCTGTCTCTATCTAACCAAACTTTGTAATTCATGATTATGGAAATGGATGGTGTGTAACAGTTTTCTCTGTTTGCTTGTTCTCACAGAGAAGTATACTTTCAGACTGTGAAACTCAAATTGAAAGTCTTCTAGCGACAGTTTTTGAGAATTACAAATCGCTAGATGAAAACTCGCCAACAGGTTTAACAGATCATTTTGGTCCAGCATTTGATGCTGCTGCACCAGCTTTGGATCCTGCTGTTCAAGTCTACACAATTGTTCATGATATTCTATCTCTAGATGCTCAAACTATTCTAAGAAACTATCTTCAGGTAATTCCAAATTTGAACAGTTACTGATAACTAATGCTCTTGTTCAACATAGTTTCAACCATGGATGTTTGAAGTATATTTATGGCTGCATGTAAAGCATGGTTTTCCTTTTTTGGAGTCTAAATGGTAAGGCTACTGTTAACAGACTGCAGCAAGAAAAAGGTGTAGAAAACACATGATGGAGACTGATGAATTTGTGTCGAGCACCTCTGAAGGTTACCTAATGGATACCATTACCATCTCAACGGCATACCTGAAGATGAAGAATCTTTGTGTTTCAATAAGAAATGAAATTCAAGCAGACATAAAGATCCACAACCAGCATACGATCCATGGTCAGCATATATTTCCAAGGTAGTTGGCTATAACAGCTCTCTTTAGCAAGTTGACAAGACAGTAAACAGTGCATACAATTTGCAATTCAATTCTCACACATAATTATAATGAGGGGATTATATTTATCTTTTTTACATCCCTACATGGGGGATGCAATTGGTCTTTATTAAATTTAAACATTCTGCAACTTTCAATTGGCATAACAGAATGTTATTTTCTCCTGTTTCAGTCAGAGTTTCTCATTATCAACGTCGGTACCCCCATTCATCCAATGATAGCATTACTCAAATTCTCTCGTTATTTTTCTCTGTACATTTTAATTTTGGTTCATATTAGATTTTCTGAGTTCTATTTTCCAATTTTCAGTTCAATTGACCTGATAAACATCACAGCAGCAGTTTACAGCACAGAGCTGTGTAATAGACTGAGAGTTTTCCTTTCTGCATTGCCACCATCGAGTCCACAGGCACACGTAAATGAGCTTCTAGTTGCAGCTGCAGATTTTGAACGGGATTTGGAATCATGGAATATAAGGTTTGTGAAAGAAACTTCTCCCATGCTAATGCAAAATGCAGTATAAAAAAGACATTATAAGATTCCCGAACATTGAAATATCATTTCTTACTCGCAATACTCTTCATGTTCCAGTCTTGTGCAGGGAGGCGTAGACTCCAGAAATTTGTTCCACAATTATATCATGGTGTGGATACAGGATATGCAACTTAGTTTGCTTGATTTATGTAAAGCAGAAAAGGTAGTAGTTATTTTATATATATATATATATATATATATATATATATACAACAAAGCACTTCAGTTTATAAATGACTTGACCTCCCCAATAATGACCCAGGTGCCATGGGCTGGAGTAACCACAAACCACTCCACCTCCCCATTTGCTGAGGAAATGTACGAGAAAATCAAAGACAACCTTACCCAGTATGAAGTTGTAATCAACAGATGGCCTCAATACTCACTTTATTTGGAAAATGTAAGTTCTAAACTAGAGATATTTCTGTTAAACCATCAGCATTCAAGATATCTTTTTCT
>PYAF01000570.1:100941-126483 GCA_007407185.1 Glycine tomentella
TTTTCATTGTCCTAAAAATTTCTGATTTATAAAATGCTAGCATAAAAACAAACATCATTACATATAATTCGTTAATTTTGAATATAAATGTATAAAAATGATAACAAATCCAAAAGCACAGGAAACATCATTTGAATGATTTTTTTTTTGTTTTGTAATTTCAATTAGAAAAATATTTAGATAATCTTTACTTTCTATAATTTTTTTTTATATTTACTTTATATATTTATTCATTTTTCTTCACCACATATCTAATTTTGAAATATAAAAAAAATTATCAGAACTAGAATATATACACACTAAGAATAAAGATAATTAAAGATCAAAATAAAAAAAATTAACAAGTGACATAATATTATCATTTCAATGTTTCATAAATACATTTATTAAATAGAATGATATTCAAGTATGTATCATAAATAATTAGATGAATTGTATATAAATAAAAATGTATTTAAAAATATAATATATTAATTTATCATTTTATCATAACAAACAAATAAATTTAAATAAAATTATGTATATATTATAAAACATATTAAACTAAAATTAATATGCATATCAATTTATATATAATAAGAGATATCATTTCAATATATAAATTTTAGCAAAATAAAATATGGTATGAACACATAAACACTAATCACTATTATCATGACTGTAATTATTAACGAGTTAATGATTAATTTATTATAAAAAAAAGTAATGATTACTTTTTAATAGTTGAAACGTATCTTGTTATTTTAATGAATCAATGCAAAGTTACAAAGTATGGGCTGGAACTGGATATAGAATAATAGAAAGAAGAGAAGCGAAAGGGCGCGAGGGGGAAATGGCGAAATGAAGGGAGGGAAAGAATTAGAAAATGGAAAATATTCAAAAGGGTGATTCCCTCGCTCCGGAAAATCCGAAATTTGGATATTCCACTTTCCCACTTTTCCCTATAAAACAAAAAAGCACCCGAAATTGTTGGCAGTGGAAAATGGCGCAGCTTCCGTGCGACTCCGATGGCGTGTGCATGCGCTGCAAACACAAACCCACTCCCTCCGAAACCCTCTCCTGCCGAACGTGTGCCACTCCCTGGCACCTTTCGTGTCTCCCTTCGCCCCCTCTCTCCCTCTCTGATTCCCATTGGGACTGCCCCGACTGTTCTGACACCTTCAATCATCACCCCGTCGCTCCCTCCGGTGACCTTGTCTCCGCCATTCACGCCATTCAGGCCGACCCCTCTCTCACTGACCAACAGAAAGCCAAAAAACGCCAAGAACTCCTCGCTGGCTCTGCCGACCCCTCAAAGGACAAAACCAAAACCAAAGACATTTTTGATGGAAGCTTAAATTGCTCCATATGCATGCAACTACCCGACAGACCCGTCACGGTTTGTTTCTTTTGTCTTCTCTGTTTTTTTTTTTTTTTATCATCTATTAATTTTTGAGTATTCAGTGTGTTAGTTTCCTCAATTTATCTTTCAGACGCCATGTGGGCACAACTTTTGTTTGCGATGTTTCGAGAAGTGGATCGGACAGGGAAAGCGCACTTGCGCCAATTGCCGTGCTCAAATCCCGACCAAGATGGCGAGCCAGCCGAGAATAAACTCTCAGTTGGCCATGGCCATCCGATTGGCGAAGGCAGCCAAGTCGGGAGGTTCTTCGGGTCCACCCAAGGTGTATCATTTTGTACGCAATCAGGACCGCCCTGATACTGCATTCACCACAGAGCGAGCCAAGAAGACCGGAAAGGCAAACGCTTGCAGTGGTAAGATTTTTGTTACTGTTCCTCCTGACCATTTTGGGCCCATCCCTGCTGAAAACGACCCCACCAGGAACCGTGGTGTTCTGGTCGGGGACACGTGGGAGGACAGGATGGAGTGTCGGCAGTGGGGTGCTCATTTGCCTCATGTTGCCGGCATTGCTGGACAGAGCGGTTATGGTTCCCAGTCTGTTGCCCTTTCTGGTGGGTACGAGGATGACGAGGACCATGGTGAGTGGTTCCTTTACACTGGCAGTGGTGGCAGAGATCTAAGTGGCAATAAACGCACCAACAAGCTGCAATCCTTTGACCAGAAGTTTGAAAACATGAACGAGGCCTTGAGAGTAAGCTGCAGGAAGGGTTATCCCGTTCGGGTTGTAAGGTCACCTCGTCTCTCTCAATCCTAATATTTTTCATTCGATTACCAACTAAATGCATTTTTCTGAGTATCACAAATTTATTTTGTGCCGAAATAACTTTTGTTTTGTTCAGGTCGCACAAGGAAAAACGTTCTTCTTATGCACCAGAATCTGGAGTGCGCTATGATGGAGTTTATAGAATAGAGAAATGCTGGCGTAAAAATGGAATACAAGTAAGCTACTTCTAATGATAGGCATTGTGTTTATTGATTGAGGCCTGGGAATGTATTTTTCCTTGATAGTTTTCTCCAAGTTTTTTGATTCATGGAGAAGCTTTGTTCTGTGACAGGGTTGCAAGGTTTGCAGGTATTTGTTTGTGAGATGTGACAATGAGCCAGCACCGTGGACAAGGTTGGTTGGTTCTTTCTTTGCAGCTGTTTGTTTGTGTGCTTATGTGTTATTGACTTTATTTTGTTGATGTGCAGTGATGAAATTGGAGATCGCCCACGCTCACTGCCTAAAATTGATGAGTTGAAGGGGGCAGTTGATGTAACTGAAAGAAAGGGTGATCCATCATGGGATTATGATGTAAGTGTTGTTCTGGTCCTTTTGCTGTTGATAGGTTGATTTGTGTCTGGTAGGATTAAGTAGTGAGACAATCATAATTATTGTACTAAAGAGTTTAGGAAATCGTTTTAGTGGTACATGTTGTTCCACTATTGATGTTCTATAATCTATACTTTGATGGGTCTCACTCAGTACTTTTGGTGAAATATAGGAGGAAAAGGGGTGCTGGTTGTGGAAGAAGCCTCCACCAGAAAGCAAGAAATCAGTGGACATTAAATCTGAAGATGGAACAACAATCAGAGTTAAACGAAAAGCAAAAGATGTGTCTGTAAAAGAAAGGCTTTTGAAAGGTATGCTGTGTGTACATGTTCCCATAATTTACCCTGTATAGACAACTTATAAATCTTGTTTGCCTTATTGTTTTTTAAAATCCCATTGCAGTCAATTGAACTTGTAAAATCTATTCAATTTTGCCACTGACTTCCTATTTGTTCAGAGTTTGGCTGCCAAATATGTCGCAAGGTTATGGCTTCTCCTCTTACTACACCTTGTGCTCACAACTTCTGCAAAGCCTGTTTGGAGGGTGCCTTTTCTGGCCAAAGTTTCATCAGAAATAGGGCATGTGGAGGTGGACGCACTTTACGAGCACAGAAGAATGTTATGAAATGCCCATCTTGTTCAAATGACATTGCTGAATTTCTCCAGAATCCACAGGTACTACAGAATGCCATTATTAGGTTTTATATTTGCTCCAAGTGTGCTTCCAAACCTTATTTGGATTTCTTTTAATTATATTCCTAGTTTACAAGGAAATGCTTATGCCTATTTTTTGAAAATATGGAATTCAATGAGTAAAACGGTTCATCTTGTATAAAGTAGAATGGTAGAAATATATTAATGCTTTGATGGCTTCAGTTCAGTTTATTTTGAGCTCGAGTGTCTATGCTTTTTATAAGGCTTGAATATTTGTTGCAAATATTACTGGTACTAATGAAATACATTCTGGAATTTTTCATTCATTGTATTCAAATTGGCATTTTTTTTGTAAGTTTTGTTCTACAATTTTCTGGCCTTTTTTGTACAGGTTAATAGAGAAATGCTGGCCGTTATAGAATCATTACAACGCCAGGCTGAAGAAGAAAATTCTGAAGAGTCAAGTGATAAAAATGATGAAAATGTGCATGATCCAACAGAGGTTTCAAAACCTTGTGATTCTAGTGATAAGGTGTTGGAGGAAATTAAGGACAATGAGCTGAATCAGCCACACAAGCGAAGGAAAGAGTGAAGGATGACTGCAAGTTATTTTGGTCCTTTGGATTATGGATTTTCATTAAATAGCAAGGAACGGACTGCTGATGCAATTGTTTTAGTGCTAGCATAGATTGATGGATATTGACTTATATATGGATTTAAATATATTTTTGGTGTGTTATGATCGGAGTAGAAGTTCATGTATTTGTGGGTTTCATGTGTCTAGAAGGAGAGAATGAATGCATTTTACACTGTAATGCATATCTTAATGCATTGTGTGTTTTTATTAAAGATGTTATGTTTACTACTACAATTAAACAAGTTTAAATTTAATGTTGACTTCTGGTGTAAACTTAAATGAAGAGTCAAGTGATCAAAATGATGAAAATTTGCATTGCCCAACAGAGGTTTAAAAAATGATATAATGATAGGATTAAAAAACCTCATACTACTACGCATTGTAGGTACACAGAAGTATGCACGAGGCAAATTCTTTTTTTTACAACGTTTTACCCATTAGATTATCAGAATACATAACTTTTTTTTTTTTTTTTTTTTACCGATTTAGCATGTGTATTGTTATGATATAATTTAAATGATTGATAGATTGAAAGAGATAGAAAGTTGCATTGTTAGGAATATTAAGTTGCATTTATATATATATATATATATATTTGAATTTGATTTATGATAATCAGTTATAAATTGTTAAAATTTAAAAGCTTAAGAGCATATTATGATAAGAGAACATTGAAATGAAATGAAGTGAATGTGAGAGAATGGAAATCTAAAGTAGATGAACTTATGCGTTTTGTAAACTAAAAGATCATTATCTTTCAACTTTAGAGAATCAAGAATCTGAACCGCGTAGGTTAGTAAGTTACAAAGAGAGTCGAAAAGGTAAATCTAGAAGACTGAAAATGAAAAATCGAGGAAAGTAGACCTTTAATTTTAATTATTATTAGATTACATTAGTAGTTACAAAGAATTTTCTAACCAATTTTATATGCTCATCAGCGCTGAAATTTCAACTTCCAAGTAAATTAAATAAACGAAATAGTTACGTAGATATGTTATGGGTTAGGATGATTGGTCAAATTTTGCACAATGATATATTTAATTATTCGCTCAAATTAGTAGGAAATTGCAAGAGTTTAATTGCCGCCCTTCTCGGACACGTTTTTGTATTTTATTTACAGTCACATATCATTATTAGTTGACTGACTTCCGGTCGTCTCTCAAAAGTCTTCGTTATTAATTATAATGCAAAAATGATTTTTTTAATAAATAAGAAATCAAGAATCAGATCATTTTAGGATTTTTTTTTTACGGCACCTGTCAGTAACCACAGACTAATTTCTCTGTTTGATAGGTAAAAATTATTTATTAAACAAATTTAAGTCACTTTATTAAGTAATATGTACGAGTATTATAAATAATTTTATATTTTTTCAATTCTTACAAATAAAAAAAAATTTAAGATTCTTTTTCGTTGATAATTTTTAATAAATAACATGAATTGAGAAAAATGATAACTTAGTATTTATTATTAATATACAAGATTGAACGCTTAAGATCCTTTTTTGCTCTCTTAGTTAATACTGTTCTACTTCCATGTATCATTTGAAAAAACAAAATAACATTCTTTTGAGATGTCTACAAGTCTATTGACGAAGACAGAAAGAAAAAGAAAGAAAGATGCTAATAGTAATTGAGTGATAAGATGTAAATTGTAAAGAAGCTTCTGCCAAAAGCTTTTTCTGTGTAACTTCTAACACACGCTGAGGAAGACATCCCCTATTTATATCTCATTTCACCATACTGTCCATACGTAAATAGAGAATAGAGCCCCATTCCCCTGCTTACATAGAGAGCACTTGTCATCAAAGTTAAATTCCAAGAGAATGAAGAAGATACAAGTATCAATCAAGTTTCTGCTTTGTTTATCTCTGCTCTGTGTTTTGTTCTCTTCATTTCTTTTACTCCTTCAATCCTTGAAGCCATCCCTCATGCAATTCTTCAGCTACATGGTTGAAAAAAGCTACATGTTCCTTCTCTGCAATGGCCTCCTTCTTGTTTTAATAGCCATCAACTCTGCTCCAATCAATGCCTCTTCACTACCAACCACTGAACGTGCTGCTGTAGCTGTTCACATAGAAGAGAAAAGTAGCCAGTTAGAATCCAAGGAACCAGACGTTGCAGTTGCAGCACCAATGGCTGGTGAGGAAACTGAATCCCCACATAAAGAAGAAAAGATTTTGGTGAGAGTAGAACAAGACAATGTTCTATCAGATACCCAAGAAGAAGAAGAAGAAGAAGAAGAAGAAGAAGAAGAAGAGGGAAATGCCCTTGTGATCATTTATGAAGATGAGCATGACACTGAAGAGTTAAATAAGAAATGTGAAGATTTTATTAAAAGGATGAAAGCAACGTTCTCTTCCAATAACTTGGAGCTAAGAGCTGTCAACAGTTTTAATTTTGATAATCAGAAATTGCTGGTGGCTGTTAATTAAGTAGTTGTGAATCTTAGAACATCATGTATCTCCCTTTCTTTTGAATTGATTTTAACTAACAGGGTGTCTTAGTTTCCAAGTTTTTTTGCCACCCAGATTTTTGCTTGTAGGAATTAAATCCTGCCCTAAATGGTTCTGTCAGACTATGTTCCATATTCTGTTACTCTGTTCCAATGGAAACATCAAGCTCACTCTATTTTATTAAATGCACATCTTGTTTACTACAGTAATTAACTTCAGCATCTCTTTCAATTATAAACATTTTAGGTTTACACATTCAACTTGTATCCATATAATATGATTCTGTTAAATCTAATTTTCATTTAACCCAGAAATAAGCAACGTCTAACATAACTCCAACAACTCGTAAAGAAGGATGCTGCTAAAATGGCCATTTGAGTTCAAAAATATGATACTTCAATTCGACTTGTTTTGTTTAGCTTCTTGTGAGAGAATTCCGTCCATATGGCACCCTTATAATAAAATTCAACCAATGTCACTATAGTAGATAAACTTTATTATATATCATCGTCACTGATTTGAGCATCAAGACTATTTTTTTTTAACAGGTATCCACCCTATCCATGATATCTCAATCGTATCACAGATTAAAGAGTGCACTTTAGTGAGCTCTATCTTGAATGCGCTTTTTATAAAAATATAAGGACTGAAAATAAAAATATTATTTTATTAAGAATTCACACAAAACAAAATTTTATTAAAAAACAAACATAAAAATCAAATATTTATTAGAAATAAAAACATATTTAAATCTAAAGAAAATTTGTCAAATATCTTTTAACCTTTCATTATCTCTTGCAATTCAAACACACAATCAAGCTAATCCTTATTACTTTGTTTACCTTTTTTTATATTATATCCAGAAAGAAAAATAATAGAGTGCACAGCGTATTATTACTGACATGTTATTCGGGTTAGGAACAGCTACAGTTTTGTTAAGAAACTGTATGGGATCTCATCCCTTCATTTACCAAACTATCTCTAATTTTTGAAAACCTCGTATACAGGAGACAAAATAGTGCATGAATGATGACATTAGTAACTGCATTGGGTGCAAATTTTCAAGCCGCAGAGATTTAATTCTCAGTTATGCTTATTTAAAGTGGCAGATTTTAATGTGTGATAGATAGAAAGAAGAATGCTTACAATTGATTGCAACTTGGCTTGAAAATGTATTAGAGAGGATATTTACAGCATTTCTGTGCAAGGAAATAATGTATTTAACAGGTTGTGAATGAAATAAAATAAAGGATGTTTGAAATTGATATGGTAGCAGAGTCAGGAAGGGGGCCACGTAGCTTCCTTTGTTGAATTGAAACGTACGTCCTTCTCAAGTTGGCACACTAATTTGACAACGGATCTCCAAGAAATTTATATGCAATCATACAAGACATATGGCCTTTATCAGGACTTTTGAGAGCTCAAAAATATTTCCAGCTTTATATTCATTCATACCAAATAATTCTTTACTTGACCTGAGTCAAGTCTTTATTTCTGAGAAAGCCAACGAAATCATCATAATAAACGGATACAGAGCGCTAATTTTCCACAAACTTTAAGAATGTGGCCCTACATAAACATTTGTCCTTCCTTGATAACAACATGCATCAGTATCGTTCAATCTAACTTAGCATAGCCATGAGCACTCCATCACTCTCAACCTCAACTTATTCTATTTTTAATCTATGCACCTTTCCAACACACGGAGTAACATCCAACAACTATCCTCGTCGAACCATTTTTTTTTATATTAAATATAATTAAAAATATATCTTATTAATAATTGTGATGGTTCTTCATGAAAAAAAAATTATGTCTTTCTCTCTCTAATATAACCATGAACTAATATTAATAAAATTCTCTTTAAGAACTTACGAAAAAAAAGTGTAAAATAAATCATTTTTATTTATTTATAAATGAAAACCAATTAATTTATGCATCTTAGTTTTTAAATAAGTTAGATGATAGAGTTTTTAAAAGAAAAAATTAAGTAAATAAGTAATTTAAAATCTATTGTATTTATCTTTTTACCTTTCTCTTGTACATAAATATTGTTAAAGAATTATCATAAACTCATATTATATTATTCAACCAATATATCATTAGTTATATATTATTCAAGATCTCAAATTGAAATCTTGTAAATAAAAAAGTGATTGAAAAAGGAAACCTTACTAACATGACTAATTATATCTTCTTCTAATATTACTTATTAACAAAATCGATTAATACTTCTTAGCAATAATTTGGTGACTCCAAATATGTTATATAATTAATTATTAATAAATAGAAGTGGATCTAAGTTCCTTTAGTTATATTTTAGAACTTTGTTTGGAATAATTTGTCCAAGTTTTACTATATCATTTGACAGCTTAAAATAATTTAAGATCTAGGATCAAAACACATTACCACGTTATATATTCGAGTCTCTGTCAACTTTGATTTGTTTGTATAAACTTCTTTAGAATTATTTATAAGATAAAAAATAAAAAAGAATAAAATGAACTTTTTCTTAAATTTAAAAAAAGAAAATTCAAAGATGTATGATTTGATCTAGATCAAAGGGGTTATCAATTTGACCACAAATCGTGTAACCACGAACCCTGTTGGTTCACACCTTCTGGAACTGATTTTCAAAACATGGCTAAAAAAACCGCTTAGACACGTACATGTACACACTTTTTATATATGACTTTTAGGACTTCGTTAAAGTTTTTTTGTTAAACCTTTTAATGAGGACTTCGTTAAAATTACAGCAAGGAGACATGTATAAAAATGAACACAATTGAATTCAGGTCAGAAAAACAAGACAATGCGTTAAAGCAATGTACCTAACCAAACTTTTTTCCCACTAAGAAAAAAAAAATGATAAAAAGGATAGTTGGGACACTTGGGAGCGTGGCAACGATGTCCAATCTGTTTTGTAGTTTGGATAACTGACTAATTTCATAAGTTAAGACATAGAGTTCCCAAAAATGGCACCTAATCCTATATACATCTTAGTGGCGCTTCGGGACATATGGCTTCTCTTCTATCTCCATGTCCCATTTTTCCTCTCCATACTTATTCCTGCTCTTTTTTTTTCACTATTTAATAATTAATATCTCTTACACTTGAAAATGTCACAACCAAATTTCCTCGTAGCCAAAGTCGAGAGGAATCATAGGCAATCCTTCCCATAATTTTTAGCATCAGTCACCAATAATCCCGACAAGAACATATGCCACCATCAAAATGGTGAAATCTATTTGAATCTCGTAAAATTATCTGTCGATTAACAATATTTGATATGTATTTGAAAGCAGTGTGACAGTCACCACAAACCCGAAGGTTCTTAATTATCCTAATAGGTAGCTCAGATTGGCGAGTGAGAACAAAAGCAATCGCTAGTTTCTCACTATGATAGCTGAGAAGCTCTTCTTTGTTTTCAAGCTCAAGATCATAGAGTGCATATTTGGTTTCAGGCACATATCCCAGGTCCCTCATTTTGTTCATTATCTCCTTGAGTTTGTCATAGATTTTTTCTTTTTCTGGGTGTGTTTGATCTCCAGCCACAAACACATGAACTCCATCCTTCATGGTGACCCAACTACACCCAGCTTCCTTCTTAACTGCTGCATTCCTCATTGCCAACCTAGCCTCTGCCACATCTTCCCACTTCCCACCAGCAGCATGCATGTTAGAAAGAAGCACATAGTTCACTGCGTTCAGCGGCTCTAACTCAATAAGCATCTTGGCAGCCCTACGCCCTAGCTCTGTATTTCGGCTATTAGCTCGACAACATGCTCCTAAAATTGTTCTCCAAATAAGGGCATTAGGATTCATTGGCATTGTTTTGATGAATTCCTCCAGCTTCTTAACATTACCTGCCCGCCCAAGGAGGTCTACCATACAAGAGAAGTGCTCTATTCGAGGAGCTAGTTCATATACTTCACCCATTGATTTGAAATGCTCAAATCCTTCATCAACTAACCCTACATGACTACAGGCTGATAGGACCCCGACAAAGGTAACATGATCTGGCAATTGGCCATGCTGTTTCATTTGTGTAAAAAGCTTAAGAGCTTTTCCTCCATGTCCATGGCGTGCATAGCCAGAAATCATTGAATTCCAAGAATATATATTCCTCACAGGCATCAATTGAAAGAATCTTGATGCATAATCTATCTTTCCACATTTTGCATACATGTCAACTAGTGCACTGCCAACAACAACTTCAGATTCTAAACAAGCTCTTATGGCACATGCATGGACTTCCATACCGCGCTCTAATGTTGCAACCGAAGCACAGGCACTAAGAACAGTAGCAAGCGTGAAATCATCCAATCTTTGGCCCCTTTGCATCATAAGCCATACCAAATCCATGGCCTTATGCAGGATGCCATTGTGTATATATCCAGAAATCATGGCATTCCAACTGACTTCATCTCTTCGCTCAGACATTCTAGAAAAGATAATCTCACAGTCCTCCATCTGCTCACACTTTCCATAGAAAGCTAGAAGTGTATTCTCAATAGCATTGTCATCAGCGACAGAGTGCTTTAAGATTAAAGCATGAATTTGACGGCCCAGTTCAAGAAGAGAAAGAGAAGAAACTGCAGATAAAATATTTATAAATGTTACTCTGTTGGGTTTCCATCCAGCTTGCATCATCTCCAGGAAATATTTTATAGCCTGTAAAACTGACGCCTCTGAAGTTGCTAGTGCACCAATAAAAGAATTCCAAGAAACTTGATCGTACTCTGGCATTAGAAAGAAAACTTTCTGACATTCCCCCATACAATTAGTTTCAGCATATAATGTTAGAAGAGCATTTGAAACTGAAACGTCCAAATCAAGCCCGCATTTGATCCCTTCACCGTGTATCTGTTGTCCTAACATGATCCAACCCAAACTTGCACATGAACTCAAAGTACTAATAACTGAGAATTTTGATGGCACCATTCTATTTCTCCTCATTGTGTGGTAACCTGCAACTGCTTCCTCAAATCGCTCATTGTGGTCAAGGCCAGAGATTATAGAGTTCCATGAAACAGTATCTTTACTGGGTATGAGTTGAAAAATTGACCGAGCATTATCAATGGCATTGCATTTTGCATACATATTGACAAGAGCATTTCCAATCAAAATCCAGACATCAACCAAGGCATTGCGAATCAGATAAGCATGAACCTCTTGACCCTTTCTCTTCCCTTCCTTTAAATTTGAAAATTCAGTAAAAGCACTTAAAAGAACTGCATAAGATGATGCATTTATTTCAACTAAATCTTTCATTTCCTTGAATATCTTAGCTGCTTCTTCACCCTGGTGCTGCCTTGCCAGTCCAACCATTAACCCATTCATAGTCACTGCATTACGATCACCCATCTGCTCAAAAATCATTTTAGCAGAATCTATTAAACCATACCTTGCAAACCCGCTGACCAATGCACTACCAACATACAAATCTTGTACAAAGCTAGATTTTTCAATCCTGGCCAGCATCTGCTCAAGCAAAGTCAGTCCACAGTCAACCCGAGAGCATGCAACAGTTACTAAGCTACAGAAGGTATATTCATTAGGCCTGCAGTTAAGTTCTGTAGCTTCCCTTTGCATGCTTAAAAATAGCTTAAAAGCAGAAATTGCTTCTCCCCTACGACAATAGACTGAAATGATAGAATTCCAGGATGCAGAAGTTTTAATTTTTATTTCATCAAAAACACGAAGGGCATCATTAATGGAAGCTGAGCAATGTGAATACATGGACATGAGCGCATTAGACAACACCATGTCTGAAGCATACGGAGATTTGGAAATTAAGCCATGAATCTCCATCCCGAGTTTAAGCTTATTTGGACCAAGCTCCTGGCATGCTCGAAGAGCACTACCAATAGCATAGTGGTTTGGTGAGAGACCAGCTGAAATGACCCTTCTGAATAACATACATGCCTCATCAGGCATGCCATTTTGTGCATACCCAGAAACCAAACAAGACCAAGAAACGAGGTTCTTTTGGGGCATTTCATCAAACAGCTTCTGTGCGGAAACCAGATTGCCGACTCTGACAAATATGTTGATAAGAGTATTACACCAGAAAACATCACTGGTAAGCCCAGTTTTGTAGATCTGCAGATGAAGCTGATGGGCATCTTCCACGCTGCAAGAATCTTTGTATCGATTATAGTCCAAATTCAAAGGTGGAAATTGGAGGTGATGGTGAGATGAGTTGTAGTAATGTAGCAACTGCTCTGACAAAGCTAACTGGGTAGAACAAGCATGACTTGCATTGTGTAACAATCGCCTGTAGCAGAGTATCATGCTTGTCGCAACTCTAACTAGGAAATCATTTAACCGTTTAATCACAGGATGCTTAATAAGTTTTTTCTTTTAAATTACCATATTCTATTTTTATCTTTGAATTGAATGACAATAATTTTTGTAAAAGAATCTATATATCTAAAGTATTTATTTATTATAAATTATAAATATAAAAAATAAATATTTAATTGTGCAATTTACAATCTAAAATACTAAATAGGAAGAAAAGGTAAATTACAATAAAGAAGTGGGTGCATGGACGCCAGGTCATTAGCTGGCTAGATAAGGGTAGGATCCAAGCCAAGGGAACATATGTGATGACATTGCATTGCATTTGCAGCACACAACCATCAACATGGCTGCCAAGCTCACTCTATCTTCTCCCTTTTCCTTCAAAACTTCATTTCTGCCAAAATCACCATCATTTTCTCCAGGTTCATACTCCCCCAGAACTAATGTTACCGTTGTCAAAGTTCATGCTAAATTAGGTAACATCCATGCAATCACTCACTTCCCTTTGCTTCAGTTCTATGTAACTATTATCCCATCCTTGTGAATTAAATGAGGTTGAGATGATAAACTTAGGAATGTGGATCTGATCCTATTAGGTGGTGGAGATGAACAAGCCAAGCAAGGAGGAAAGAAGAAATTCATAACCAGAGAGGAAGAACCACAACAGTAACAATTCATAAGTTTTATTTTTCCATTTCCCTAATTTTCTGGTCACCACGTATGTTTCCCAAAGCCTTTCTATTGAATTTGCGCAGGTATTGGCAGACAGCAGGAGAAAGGGAAGGAGAGAATCCCATGAAGACCCCTCTTCCTTACATTATCATATTTGGTATGTCAACCCCTTTTGTAATCTTGGCAATTGCTTTTGCAAATGGTTGGATTAAGGTACCTGTTCGATGAGATAGCACTTCGTTGTCTACTCTACTCCTCGATCTTCACATGTTAGTTCACGAATTTTAAGCTCTTTACTTCTCATTCTCAAACTTCAGTAGAGAACTTGTTTACTTTTTCACATATATGTATGGACATTATATTATGGCTCGTTGTAATGAACTAGAGTTCAGTCCTACCACTATGAAAGTCGGATTGAAAAAGCTACTTCAGAGTAGCTGTAGCAGTTTGATAACCCTTGTACGTTTTTAGATTGAAAACAAAAGGAGAAGAATCAAGAACAAATAAGGTCTTTTTTTTACCCTGTTGGATTCGCTGCTTCTTGTTTCAAGAATAGCACACGTTGTTGATCAATGCATAATAGTTATTTTAATGACCGAACACCGAACTGCTAAGATGAGATGGTTGACTGTTACATGGAAAATTAACAAAGGAATTTAGTGGTTCGAGATTTTTATTTCTTTCTGCTCCTTGTTTATAAAACAGGAAAAAGAAAAGGCAAAGAGGTTTAGATCGTTGGTATACTATAGAACTGCAGTTTTTTCATATTTAGGAGAAATATATGGTTGACATCTTTATCATATTAGGTTATTTGCAATATTCAGACGTAATGATGTATAGTGCAACAGTTGTACTTAAAAATTAAATATGACCTTCGACACTGAGCAATCTGTAACTTTTATAGAGAGAAATTATTGCGAGTAAAAGTAAAGAAATGTAATGGTCTGTGAAATTTTAACCAATATGAAAAAAAGGTTAGCCTCATTTATCAGAAGTAGAAAGTGGTGGAAACAAGTGTACTCAGATAACAGTAGTGCTATGCATAGTATGAACATTTAGGTGTCGAATTTAGCTATCTCCAGGGGAGGAATTGCTATTTAACTTCTATATATCTGTCCCTTATTTTAAAGCATTTAAATGGCTCTTAATGTATGTTCAAGTTCAACCATCGAAATTACCCAGATAGAACCTGGGCATTTGCCATTTGGCAATGGGTCGGTTTCAGAAGATGATGACATCATCTGAGAGCACAACAGAGAAGAGGGGAAGAAAGTCATAGTTCATTAGTGTTAGCCATTATATGCTAGAGTAACCATTGGATCTTCATCACAGCATGTGCAATAAGCTAGCATATCCAATTTCAAATTGTGAGACCTTGAAATGTCAACTACTACGGGTATGTTGCTTACAAAAAACACTACTATGAAATGTATTGTATATATTGACTGCGGACTGCCAGAATAAAATAATATTCCCTTAAGTTTTTTACATTGAAAGCAATTTTTCATTTACCTATTCCAATCAATTTTCTACACATTAGATTAATGACCTTAACAAATGTTCTCATAAAGGCAGCTTAGACGAGGCGAGTTCAATAGCAAACAAAAATCTTAATGCTTCATCATCTTTCCCTGCGTAAGGACTTGTACAGTTCCGTAGTAATATATTTGTGTTGAAACTTATAAGTTGATCGTAGTGCCACAAATTGATCCCTATCAGTTTTGTGGATGTATAGATGATTCAGTTCCAAATGCGTGGGCCTAGGGACAAGACGACTACCACTTGCGGATGAAGAAGCCTCGTGTCTTATTGCCACTGGTAGTTGTGGTGGTAATTCTGGCGGGGGCTTGCTGAACTCCTCTTCATTTAAGTATGTGTTATCATAACTCGATGGTGGTGATGGAGGATCTTCAAAATCGGAGAAGTTTGGAACTATTTCTGGGATATAATCCTGTAAAAATGGTTTAATCAAGAAGCTAGGTGAGGCTTTCTTTGTATATATATGAATTGCACGAGTTGAAGGGATTGTAAGTTATGACCATATTTTTGGGATGTTAATTCATTCAATACACTATTATGTAAACAAAATTTTCTAGCAATGGATAGAAGACTGTTGAAATCAATCTAAACAAAGAAAAGTTACAATCCATTACTATGAACTTGCAAACTTATTCTAGTTCATACTGCTCATATGATCTCAGAACGTCCACCGCTCCAGTAGTTACACTTCAGAAGGGGATCATTTATGAGGAAATTAAGGACAAGGTATATTATCATCATCAAATAACATAACCATCTTGCGGCTTTAAGTTAATTTGTTTCAACTTTCAAGATTAAAACACTTTCTGGTTTCTTATATGCAACGAAACATCTATATTATGTGAGACTAACTCTTTCTACTAGATCCAACTTCAACAATATATAACTATTGTTTATTTGAAAAATATACTCAGCTAATCAACAGGACAGGTTTCGTTTCAATAATTGAATATTTGTATTCTGAAACTCACAAGTACAACTTGCATCACATAGTAAGTGAGGTCAGAGTCAGAATTCAGAACTAGTATTAGTTTTTTATTTTTTTGTTCAGCCAGAACTACCATTAGGTAAATTAGAAAGGACACATATATTCCTAAATCTTCCCGTAAGCACCGAGCAATTAACAAACAAGGTTGGGACAGTAACGTAGAAATTTTCTATCTACCATGCCATATGAAATTCTACTTCTGTGCCAAGCATGCAGCTCTAAAGTCTATTCTAGTTTAGTATGAGACCATCCACTCAGGCATGATGAGTTTCCTCATCAGACAACAAATTTTGACAAAAAATGATTCAACGTGTGACTAAATGGATTTAGTAAGTACTGCTGAATAAATATTGTCAAAATAAAGCCAAACTGTCAACTGAATTGATGATCGTGTTAAAGGTTATAGTAAAAGAAAACACTGGTGAAGATGTAATCAACATGATCATCAGCATTTCCTGAAAAATAAACTAATAAAGTAAACCATGAAATTACCTGCAAATCCAATATATTGTAGCCATAACCTGAATCATCAGAAGCCGATGGGAACTCTGGAGCATGTGTCAAGTAGCCATCTACAATGAAACGGTAATGATAGATACCTATCGGGAGTGTTTTAACAATGACAAAATTTTGATCTACTCTCATCAGGGGCTCCCTGACAGGACAAAGTAAAAAGTTCATCATATCATAAGATGAAGTAAGAGAAAGAACTATAGTTGGAATTTAAAATTGTGTAGATTGTTACGTGGTCTCCCAGCTATCCCATGATCCTGCAATAGCAACAGTCGTGGCTGCATGGTTCCATGTGATCTTCACACTTTTCAGTCTTTCATGAATCACAGATTCTACATATCCATTTTGTGGCAGGGGTTGCGCTACCGCTGCTGGTTTTTGCATTTGCATGGCAGCCACAGGGACCTTGAAAACAGGCATTTTAAAAATTTGATGTTTTAACGTAAACGTTCATTGTGTTGTGCCGCTCAAGATATTTATTGTCAAACTAGCTTCATTCAATGGCACTAACTATTAACTTGTACATTCTTCATCAGATTAAAAGCATTAAATCCTTATTGTAATTGCTTAAATTTTTATATATATTACCTGGGAGTGAACTAATGTTGCAATAGCATGCATGTATTAAGTCTCATTATAAATTTCTTCGGCCAATACATCTCATAACAATTCCCTATAAGACCAGCAGTGTTTCCCATATGAATGATAAACAAAATTAGTATTCAAAATATTAAATCCACCTGAAAATTCTAAAACTTGAAAGATTACTTTGATCTATGCCCTATAACCTAAAATCTGACTTTAGTTGTACCATTCCAATTCCACAAATCACTATTAAACGGTAAAAGCAGTCTAGAGATGGCTGAGAAGCATCCCAATTTGATAGGATGCTTATTTCTTACTGCTTTGATAATATTTCTTTCTTTCCCCTCATGGATACACTGTATAAAACTATAACATTAAACACGACCTGTCCTATTTATTTTTTTCAATAAAAGACATTAAAAAAGGATCATCTAACTCTGACCTGGGGTTGTATGAGCAAGGGAGGTGGTGGCTCATATGGTCCAGGGCCATGTGAAGGTAACTGAACCAATGGATCTGTGAATCCATTAGTATTGCCATAAAGCACTTCAGGTGGCAGAAATTTGTTGTCTTGTTCGTACTCATCCTTTTTAACTCCAGAAGTGCCTTCACCATCCTTTCCTCTGCCGTTACTACCCATCACTGAAAGTGGAAGAAACCCAGATTTTGATCGCAATCACTACTATCCTCAGAACAAAATACAATACAAAAACTTCAGCAGTCAGCACAGAAAGAGAGTAGAGTAGATATCCATGCTTAACTGCGAGACAGCACGAATCCATTAGATAGAGAAGAAAAAATCAGAAAGCAATCTGGCATACCCATTTCAGTTTTTGAAACCCTTGAAAGCAAACCAGGAATTGACTCTAGGTGGCAGAGTGGCATTGTTGTTATAGAAAAAAAAAATAGTTTTTTTTTTTTTTGCTTTATTTTAATATTTGATGAGCCTCTCACTCTCTTTCTCTCTCTGAGGATGCCACTTTTCCCTTGCCTTAAAGCAACTGAACAAGCAAGTATACAGGGTTTTATTCTCCAACGAATTTGGAAGATTCCACTGTGGACTAATTATTATGAGTCTGGTTTAAAGGAGAATGTTCCCCTGCTATCAGGAACAACCAAACACTGTCTAATGAAACAGTGCATACTTTTTGCACAGTTTCTTGTCCTTGTGCTGGTCCATTAAATTAAATTAATTAAATTTCTGTTTGTAAAGCAAAGCAATCAAACACTACAGAATATTGGTTCGGTACCATAATGGATTACACCAGCTAAACGAACTTGTTTTCAGCGTAATGGTATTGAAGTCAAAAGCTCGTAGAAAAGTGAAAGGAAAAGGTTCTAACTTGCTACTTGTTACTATTATTATTCAACAACTAAACTCATAAAATGGCAGCTTGTAAAAAAATAAAGAAAAAAGAAAATCATAAAATAGCATCCATTGTTTTGTGCTTCCGGTCTATACAGGAAAACATGAGTTGTTGGATTGGATCTGACATGTTAGCTTTGTCTTTTTTCTATTTTTTTTGCAACTTCTTGTCTTGCATAATAAAGGTTAATCATTTCAATACTAGTGCATTTCTTTTGCCAATGACAAGAGTACTGCACATCGACAACCCATCCCATGAATAGAAAAATAAAAGCCTGCTCCGTCCTCTTGGTTGAAGTTTGATGGTTCAATTTCACGATATACTAGAAAACAATATGACACTAAATCAATAGTTTATGAAAATATAATATTAAATCAATAATTTCTATTTCAACCCTATTGTCAATTTAGTGTAATATACATATTCCTTGTGAGGAATAAATTATTTTTTGTTGCAAGGATATAGAGAAAGGGATCGGTACCTGTGAGCCAACCACTGTATTTCATATTCATGTTTGTATGTTATGATTATTTTTATTTGTTTTTAGTTACATCGTATCGGATAAACAATGCATAAAGAGGGCTTTCTTGTATTACAATTCACTAGGACTAGGCTCTTTTTATCGAATCCAACGACGCTTTTATCTTTTTCTAATGCGTCTGCTCCCTTGAAACGAACAAGAAATTGCGCCATCATGGCTGTGTTAGAGCACTCTTTCTGCAGGGATGTTACAATACACTTAATTGGAAATTGGCCCCTTGAACCATTTTTTTCCGTCTACAATTTCATAGCTGTACCAAATAATTATATTATAGTCGCTTCAATACTCAAATAGATGTAGACCTATTGGCTATAACCTATATAAGGGAAAAATCATGTATGTAAAGTGATGATAAGGATTATTTAATACGTACGTCAAAATCATGATGGATTATTAAATTAAGGATTATTTCACTCTTAATCGTTTTAAGCAAAAACTCACTTTCAAGGGACATTTTCTAATGTATAATAATAATGAAAATTAACCAAGGGCTTTCATTTTCTACCCTTCTCCAATTCTCCTATAGGGTCATTAACATTGATGCATCCTATAAAGTATATATGCTTAGTGAAAGGGTGCCAAACCCAAATAAATTCTCCAGGGACAAAAAGTAGATACATACGGATCTTTTCCATTATATAGCTGCTTTTGGAATTTAAGATGCAACAATACCATCCCAAGATTCCAAAGTTCAAACAACCATGTGAAAAGCTAAGTAAAAGCATCAATAGATTCTTGTTTAGGCCTTTTGAAGTTATACAAGTAGCTCCTACGTGCCCTTCATCAATTCCACCCAACTTTACCAAGGCCTCTATGTCCAAGTCCCCGAAGTATCCACCTTCCCATGTGGTTTGTTTTATATTTCCAAAAGGAGTCAGCATAATAGGTACTAGTTGAGCATGTCTTAATCCACTAAAGCTCGTGAGAGTAAATTATGGAGGAAGTGGGCATCTCCTTTTAAGCATCCAATCAATGATAACAAGCTCAAAGTAAAATAGATGGTAGCATACTTTAATAGTTTCACAGTTACTTGATAGGTGTCAACTAAACATTACATAATAAACTAACAAGGATCATTATCTTCAAAGTTTACAGATTTTTTTTTTTTTTAAACAGGTGGAAAGGTTTGTAAAATTTGTTAATTCATAGTTATTACAATATGCTAGCATAGATTTGGTAGTTGTTTGATGCATGATGGACAATCATATGTTCTGTGGTTTGATTCAGACACCCCATTTCCTTCATAAAATTAATCAACTAGATATTTCCTCCATTCCCACATGTACGTCACCAACCACTGAATAATTAATCGAGCAACAACTCTACGAGTGAATTAATATTTGAACATTCATTTTAATAAAATTGGGAGCTTCGTCAAATTTGTGTAGTGGAAGTTATAAAAATCCTTTCTCAATCTTCATTATTTTCATGAAATTTCTCACCTATAAAAAATTTAATATAAACAAGGTGTTTATGTTTGATTGAGTAAATTTAGGATGGAAAGAAAATGAAAAAATAAGCCAATTTTCTATGAAAAGAAAAAATAAAAGGAAAATAAACGAGTCTCAAAAATTGAAAAATTGCTCAATCAATCATGTCGTTGCTCCATCCAGTGTAACATCGCTTGTAATGAAATATGAAATGATATGAGAAAATCTTCACCAATAAATCATAAATCAAAAATCAATCACATAAATAAATTGGACACCACATCTAACTCAAAGTCTTAAAATATTAGATATATGAATTCTTATTACTTGTATGTTGTTCAACATACTAATCATGTTAACAGACTTGTATTAAGAAATGAACATATTTGTTGCTCTTAGATATTGCATCAAACCAATTGTCAAAGGGATTAATGGAGAATTATACCTATGTTCATGTTAAAGAACACACTCTTTGAGGAGTTATAAAGTAAGTTAAGAACTCAAGAAATCCAATAAGGTCTACTATGCATGGCTTGTCATGATCAAGGAAAATCACACCTATTTATAGAATATTTCTTCTAATCGTCTTGTAATGGGTCTTGCCCTTTTTTAGGGATGACATGTATTAATGAAAGGAAGGAGGTGCTTATTGTGCCTTAATCATGTAAAGGTGTAAACTAATTTAGGGATGACATGTATTACTTGATTATGTATTAGAGTTAGGTCCATCAAAGGACTTATTTGTGACTATGACTAAACCTTTATTTTTATCATTCTATTTTATTATTTACAGTCTCTCAAATAATGAGCTTAAAAGATGTAGACATTTATTATTAGATCAAATGATTTTTTTAATAATTTCATCTGAAAATTTATTATTCTTCATCAACAGTTAAACTTAAAAGACATAGATGCTTGTTAGTCTTAATCCATGATACTTTTTATTTCTCTCAATAAAATAGAAGAACCATATTTTGTTATGAAAGGTTATTAATTGGGCTTGTGACGCATTATCTTGCCTTATGGAATAAGCAACTTAAATAGTTGTCTGCTTCTTGGCAAAGTTGTGAAAATTTATTTTATTTTATATTATCTCTTTTTAGGTTATTTTATTGTTAAAGTCTTCTACGGGCATTTGCATTGTAAGCAAAAATGTCAAGAGAGTGATCGACTTTGAAATAAAATATGATTTTGTAATTTACACAACAAGATCGGTCAAATAAAGAAGCATGATGGCCAAAAGGCCAAAATAATAAATTTGAACTAAGCAAATGATAAACAAGCAAGTTGCTGCCTGAATAGTTGTTTTTATATATATTACTTATTAGTCCTTGAATTTGAGGTGTGTAATTTTTTAGTCTTTGAAATTTAAAAATTATTTTTTTAATCCCTAAATTTTGAAAATTACATTTTTTAGTCCCTTACATGATAAATTGACACTTTGTAATGATTTTTAGTTTTTTGAAATTAATTTTTATTTTTGATTAATTTGAATTTGTAATTAAAAACTATCACAAAGTGCTAAAAAAATTCATCATAAAGTACTTAAAAATTATCACAAAATATCAATTTATTATGTAGGGAAACTATAAAAAGTAATTTTTCAAAATTCAGTGATTAAAAAAATATTTTAAATTTCAAGAACTAAAAAAATTACACACCAAACTCAAAGATATATAAATATAAATATAGTATGAATAATATGAGAATACTCTTATATAATCATAAAAAGGAATTTTTATAAACATGCGAACAACGAATTTAAGATTAAAAAAAAGTTAGTTAAGATGAAAGTATTTATAAATTCATTAAAATTTAATATAATCATAAAATCTTTAAAAGATTTTTTTTTTTAAATCAAATCTATAAGTTTGTTATAAAATTCTTTTAATAATGGGTCTTAGTTGAATGGTAACACAGTGATTGAAAATTTGGAAAATTTACATTGTATTTAGGGATTCACATCTCAACTACAATACAAATTAAACAAGATCGTATATAGGTTATTATATATATTTTTAAAGCCAATATTTTTTTATTTCACTATAATCATGTCTCAGTTTTAGCACAAGAAGTGCCATACACCAAGCCAAAAATCTGCTCACAACAGAATACCTCACCTCTTTCGAAAAGGCAGTACACAGAGACATCCTCCCGAAAATGAAATCTGCTACAAAGCCACAAACATCTATTTTTCCTCCATTTACAAAAAAAATAATCTAAACGAGACTATGCTCCCCCCAACACCATCGTATTTTTACATCTAACTTTTCTTTCATCGTATTTCTATCTCATTTTTATATTTCTTTATTATTTTTAATCATATTTGTCACGTCAATCATTTCTCTCTCTCCAACTTATACATTCCAAAAATGGAATATACATTAAACTTTTACAAACACAAATATATCAAACAAAACTCTTCTTACTATACAAAATAAGAACTATAAATATAGATTATCAAATCATATTTCAATTTTAAAGATTAAAAAAAATATCTATACGACTTTTTAAAATGATTATGTGTGATCACTACCTATTTTTTTAATAATTAATAATTAATTGTATCATATTTAATTTGTTTTTCATATAAATGTATTTTTTATTTGTTCTTAGATTATTTCAAATGGACATAATTATGAATATTTTGAATGAAACTTGATGTTTCTATATTTATTGGATGAACTTTAACTTTTATGATTAACTTTCTTATCATCCATTTCATGACATATCACACATAAATAAAGTTGAATTTTTTGTTGTTGTTAGAAACTTAGAATTAATGTTACTTGAAGATTTGAACTCGTGATTTTTTTACTCTTTTCCCTTCAATCTTTAAATCATTTTTTTCAACATCAAATCAACATTATAACTCTTTTTAAAGTTGAACTTTTTCCCCAACTTTGATAATACCATAGGCATAAAACATTATTATGTAATTAACTTTAGAAGTATGGTCACGAATTATCATCTTCTTAGCAAGGAATGTTACGGTTTGAATTTTGATCCATTTTGTAGAAACATGCACGATTCGTTTATCACCATACGTCACTTAATTGGTAACTTTGAATTTTCTCAATCCTTCGAATTGCCAGCTTTCATACTACAAATAAAAAGGATATTGACGCATAAGCTTTGGATTCAAAGCAAGGATGTTCTATAAGCTCCGTGGTTAGAATAAAACACAGGTAATAAACATTATAATATGGTATGTTAAACATTTTTCAAATGAAATTCATGATTAGTGGCAAAACATCCCCTATTTCCATCCCTCTTCATGACAATAGAGTAGTGGAATTTTCTTTCTTGTGTTTCTTTTTCAAGAATAAAGTTATATTCTCAAATCCCAAAAATAAAGTATTTATAAAATTGTGTCACATGTGGTCTTATTTCTATAAATAAAGGATCAATGGTAAATGATTTTTTTATTATAAAGGACAATGACTACATCAATCATATTTGTATAAATGAGAGATTAACAAGAAAATTTGTTTTTAAGGGATCGAAAGTATTTTTAATTTATTTTACTTGCAAAGATTAAAAACATATTTAATTTTTTTTATAGTAACATATTTAACTTTAATTAATTAATTAATTAGAGAGTTGAAGAGTGAGAATTTTGATAATGTGTTATAAAACATTCACTTTTTTACGCAAATGACTATATGTACAAATGGTTTGCAAGGGGCATCATTAAGTTGTTGCTTCCCTTGGTGAAAAGGTATGGATTTTCATTATCTTCAGACTTCAGTTAGTTATAGCCCAAATAGCTTGAACTTGAGTGGCCAGCCCATTGAAGCCTGGACCCGGTTTATGATTCTCCTACTTTAATATTAACTGGGCCTAGTAAATCATGGATCTAGAGTACCAAAATAGCACATTTTAAACATGCGCTTGTTTGGACCCAAAACATAAAAAACCGTACCATGCTCTTGCTCCTCCATATCTATGCTGTGACAAATATTCATATGTCCTCATCTCGAATTCTCACACAGAACTTCGAACCTTGCCCTAAATAGAAACGTACTTGAATTCCACATTATATTTTCTGGTATCAGCATACTAACTAGAGGGGAAAAGATGGGAATGGAGGTACTTCTAGTTGTCATCTTATAAACATAACTGATTCATTTTTTTTCCCCTTTGGGTCCATAATTACCTGATTTTAGACAACTTATTGCATCAATTCATAAACCTATGCTAGTGGGATACCTATTATATATCAAACCAACTTTGCTTTAACTTGCTTCATTGTAGAAGCTAGATCTAGCATACAAGTTTCTTATGTATTTTGTAGCTGGCTTGTTCCGTTCAAACTTTCTTAAATCTTGAGCATCACCTTATCTCTTTTGGCTGACATTGTTGCAGTTAATTTTAACTTTGTTTACTTATCCTAAAACCAAAATCAAAGAAACGAATCAAATGTCCTTGGGTAGCTTTTATAACTTTCTTTTGAGTAAGACACTGTTTACTCCATTCTTAATTGAGCAACAACCTTACTGTTAAATATTGAAACAGTACAACTATTGGTTGCCCCACAATGATGCTATTTGATGCTTTTTATTCCAAATTTGGTGGCTCGGCCTTTAATTATTGCAAGGATGAGGGTGACAACTATGTATCAACCAATGTAAAACATAAATTTATTTGTCACGAACAATTATGGAGCCCTTTTCACTAGGTTTATTGGAATATTGAGCCAAACTTGTCCCAACTGGCAAAAGATTTTGGTCTTTATAAATGATTTTGCCACCAATAATAATTTCAACGTGTTCTCCAGAGGACTGCCGTCATTAATATTACGCAAAACATAATTTAAAACATAGATATACATTAGATAGGGGCTCCTGCACACTTGCACATATTATACATTTTTGCCAATTATCTGGTTCGCATTACAGTACCTTATCTAAGGATGATGATTAAATTTAATACACATCTATAAAAATTGTCTATAATGGATAATATTTTTACCTATTAATGTAGGTTTTAATCTAGATATGATAATTTTTTTTTGCTGACTTTATTCACAGAATTGTTGTAGATAAGAAAGTGTATGAGTACAATAATACTTTTTTTTAATAGTACATTAATACTATAATAACTGAATCACTTCATGTATCTACTCATATTTTTTT
>PYAF01000570.1:126583-155877 GCA_007407185.1 Glycine tomentella
CTATAAAAATTGTCTATAATGGATAATATTTTTACCTATTAATGTAGGTTTTAATCTAGATATGATAATTTTTTTTTGCTGACTTTATTCACAGAATTGTTGTAGATAAGAAAGTGTATGAGTACAATAATACTTTTTTTTAATAGTACATTAATACTATAATAACTGAATCACTTCATGTATCTACTCATATTTTTTTTAATCATATAATTAGTGCAAAGTATGCAAGTATATATACATATATATTATAATTAGGATTTAAAATATTTTATATATTTTTAGTTAAGTTAGATGTTGTACTATTTATTATATAATTTTTCTAAAAAAGTCATATAATTTTTAATATTTATTTTATTTATTTGTCAAAAAATAAATATTTTTTTTTATTGAGAATGAACACCGACACTAAAATTATTACCTTTACAAATATAAACTAAAATACGGATTTTTATTTTTAAAATAAAAGTGTAAATCACTCGTCTTGAAACCTTCTCGGTTATTGTTAAAAATGTATGCATTATACGAGATATTTTAAAATGAAATGACCTTTTGAGAGAATTTAAGTCGAATTCTTACTAAAAAATACATTTCACTCAGCAGCTCGCCGCAAATCAAATGTTATATTAAATTAAAATTTATGATCATACTATATTATAAAATAACCACGTTGAAGGATCAAAAGAAAACTATTATTTTTTCTTTTACTAAAAAAGTTGTTTTTGCTGCTTATGTTTGAACAACTTTAGTTAAGTCCCACGTCATGAAGCATAAATTAATGCTAAATTAACATAAAATTTATTCGTTAAACTAAAACTACAAATAATCTCTTAATTAAACAAAATAACATAAAATTTATTATATTATGAACAATTAAAACACTATTTCATGAAATATATTTTCTTTTATTTGAAATTTTTTAGTTTTTCTAATCTGAAAGTATGTAATAAATATTTTATTTTTCATAAAAAATAATTAAGTAATAACATTATAATTTTATTTCATTTCACTTTATGCTATATTTTATTCTATTTATTTCCACATTTTATTAAAAATTTGATTTCGCCCATTTTGGATTTACGTAAATTAATTGTATTTGGTGTTTTCTTTTTATTGAGAAAAATTTCAACGTCAAGAATGCTTTCAGCAAATTAAATCTCAAAGGTACAGGACACTGTGATATTTGTCCTCATCGTTAACAAACGTTTTGTAACATTTTTTTTAATACGCTTTTCTATCATCAAATAAAATTTATAAAATTTTATAGATTTCACTTCTTATTCAATATTTTAGATTTATTAAATACTCCATAATATGTATATGTTAACCTTGAACACTAACACTTTTAGATCGAAAATAGTACCGGAGAGCGAGCATCCAAACTCCTCTTATAATTTTAAGTTTAATTTTTTTTTCTTGCAATTCAGTTTTTTAGTTTTTTTTTTCCTTATAATTTTTATTTTATTTTCAGTTCTTGCAAAAAAAAATTGTCTTTTATAAAATATTTTAGATAATACTTTGAATAATAAAAAAAATACTATCTAACAATTTTAAGAATAAAAAATAAAATAAAAATAATTTATAAGAACTAAAAATAAAAAAAAATAATTTATAAAAAATAAAAAATTATAAATTATGGAGATTAAAAATAGATTTAAACTATAATTTAATTTAATACAAACAAATATTGGCAACTGTACTTAAAAGAGGAAATAAAAATCGTGAAACTGACATGTACATTAGTGGGGAGTGGGGCCTAAGAGCGTCGGTGGGATGCGGATGCCCAATTGCTGAATTAGTCCAAGAAGTGAAGATGGTGCCACTTTGCCCTTTAATACTATCTCATACACTATTTTATACAATACTTTTTACTTAATTATATAATTTACAATTTCATATTTCTCTCTTAATTGTATAATTTATCACAAGAGTACTATTTTTCTTCAAAAGAATTACTGTTTTTATACCGCTCTTCAAAAAGTTATTAAATACTACTAATTCAAAACTTTCTGTATCCATGATTCTTTCTAATCTTCATATTTCATTTTGTCGGAAGTATTAGTTGATTTGGTTGATGATTAACTTTTATCCAAGAAATTTGAATAACTAATTTTAATGAAATGTTTTCTCTCAATTACATTAAAAAAAATGTATTTATAGATTGTTAATTTTGTTCTAAATTAAAAAACTCAAACACGAATTATAATATAAATTGTCCAAATAATGGAGGATGGGGTCCATCTCGAAGCCAATCCCAAGCTGGCATTAATAGTATCCCTTCTCCTCATAAACGGACATGCTGCTTTAGTTATAAACCCACACACTCCTCTCTTCTCCATTCTCCATTCTCCACTCTCTCTCTCTTTCCCTAATCCTCCAAACAAAATGAAGAACCTCTTCTCTCTCTTCCTCTTCCTCTTCCTAGCCTCCTCCGCCGTCGCCAGCGTCCCCGCCCACAACATCACGCGCATGCTGGCCAAACACCCCGGCTTCTCCACCTTCAACCACTACCTCTCCCTCACCCACCTGGCCGAAGAGATCAACCGCCGCCAGACCATCACCGTCCTGGCCCTCGACAATGCCGCCATGTCCTCCCTCCTCGACAAGCACCTCTCCCTCCCCACCATCAAAAACGTCCTCTCCCTCCACATCCTCGTCGACTACTTCGGCGCCAAAAAGCTCCACCAGATCAACAACAGCACCACCCTCGTCTCCTCCATGTTCCAGGCCACCGGCTCCGCCTCCGGCACCGCCGGCTACGTCAACATCACCAACCTCAAGGCCGGCAAGGTCGGCTTCGCCGCCGAAGACAACGACGGCTCCCTCCACTCCTTCTACGTCAAATCCGTCCAGGAAATGCCCTACTACATCTCCGTCCTCCAAATCAGCGCCCCCATTAGCTCCGCCGACGCCGAGGCACCCACCGCCGCCCCCTCCGACATCGACCTGATCTCCATTATGTCCAAACAAGGTTGCAAGGCCTTCGCGGACCTTCTAAGAGGCTCCAAAGCCCTTCCATCTTTCAAGGAAAACGTTGACGGCGGCTTAACGGTTTTCTGCCCCACCGACAGCGCCGTCAGCGGTTTCGCGCCAAAGTACAAGAACCTCACCGAAGCTCAGAAGGTTTCACTTCTGTTATACCACGCTACTCCCGTTTACGAGTCCCTGCAGATGCTCAAGTCCAGCAACGGAATCATGAACACTCTGGCCACCGAGGGAGCGAACAAGTACGACTTCACCGTGAAGAGTGACGGAGAAGACGTGAGTCTGAAGACTAAAGTAAACACCGCCAGCATAGTAGGGACATTGATAGATCAAGATCCCTTCGTGGCTTATAAGATAAACAGGGTCTTGATGCCCAGAGAGCTCTTCAAGGCCAGCGACGCCCAAGACGAAGACCAAGCACCTGCCGAGTCGCCTAAGCCAGCCAAGAAAAAGAAGAACAGTAAGAAGGGAGCTGCCGATTCCGATGCGGCGGATGCACCGGCGGACGGACCATCAGGCGACGATGATTCGGAAGATCAGAAGGCTGCCGATGAAGACAGCAATGGAGTAAGCGGATTGCACGTGAGATTCCTCATGGTCTTGTTCGGTTTAATAATGGCCTTTTTGGCTCTATGAAACACCCATACATATGGATTGCAATTAAGATTCTTTTCTTTCTTTAATATATGTGAAGGAAATAAAACGCTGCCACCGACACATGTAGGAGGCCATGTGTACTTCTTTTTTTTGAATCTGTTAGTATTATAGGTTTTGTATTTATTGTTTGTTTGTTTTCCGAATTATTTAATTGGCCTTTTTTTTTCCAGTGCGGGTAGATCCGGTTTGTGCTACCTGCCAGCTATGGGATGTGTGCATATAAACAGTTTTCAATTCATTAGATTTTCATATCAATATTCGCCCCTCATGTTTTCTTTATTATTGTTATTATGCTACTTGTCTTAATTTCCGCGGTCACCCAATTAGTAGTTCATAATAATCAATGTTTTTCGGACACCATTAATATATTTTAATTTTGTAAGACATTAAGCTCGGATTTTGTACTGGACTACGACATTGGCTTAAGGTTTGAACTTGCTACTGCTTATGAGTTACTTAGATCATCTTCAATCGGATTTTTTTTAAGTGAATAAGATATGTATCTCAAAAATAATATATTTTCTCTATTATCACAAATCCATGTGATAATGAAAATAGATATGTATTTTTTATAAGAAATTATTTTTTAATAATAAAAAATAATATTTATCTTACTCATAATAATATTATAATTAAACCATAATCAAATAAAATATGAGTTTTTTTAAAATTTTGTAGAATTTCTCATCATTAAAGCAAAATTATGTATAAATTTTTTTATCATGATATGACACTTTGAAAATAAAAAAATAATATAAAAATTATAAAAAATAACTTAAAAAATTCTCATTAAATATCCTCTTATCATCTTATCACTATTTCAGTTCTAGTAGCAACTTGAATTAAGAGAAGCTTATATAGCGAGGTAACCTTTTTTTTTTTTTTTTTTGCTGTAATTTAATTAAATTTCTTACAGTTTCCTTTTTATTTAAATGTTTAACGGCATTTTCCTCTAACTGAATGATAGAATTTTAAAAATATGGCCCACCCATCGATCAAACTTGTACCTTATACTGATTATGCAGTGGCAGAGAATTTTAATCCCAAGGAGTTATTGTTTTCCAAAAGTGATAAAAGTAATTGAAAAATCAAGGTTTAAAAATTGTAGTCGCAATATCATAATTTTGGAGGCTTTCTAAACAGCAATTATTGCGGTAGCTGCTCAAGTTGTCCTCAATTTTTTATTTTTTAGTTTTGATAATCATAACGTAATTTCAAATCCGATACCGATAGCATCCACAATTTAAAACTGAAATGAAAATAAAAAATCAGAAATTATCAGAGTCCTGAACCAAACCAGTACATGATGTATGGTCCTGATCTCACTATATGACACTAATCAGTATTATTAATCAAGCTAAATATTGGACACTTAGGCCAAGCCCATTTCACAATCCATTCTTTTGAACAAAGGGAGCAAAGTTCAATGTGGTGCAGAGGGTGAATACATCCTCGTTGCCAAGAATTCTTTTCACCCTCAAGATTACAATTTTCTATAAGCAAAACCAGGATTGAGCTGTATAGCCGGAAATATTGCAGATATGAGAAAGAAAACGTTGCCAAGAATTGCGAATGGGAACTTTGAACTATAGTTTCACTTATATAGTATTTATAAAAGAGACCATCACTGCAATAATGTGCCTACAATTTTCAAGTCTCGGAACCTAACCATTTTAAAGTAACTCAGTCTGGTGTCCGCAGCTGCCAAATCAGTGCTATAAACACGGGATCAAGATCCCCTGCAGTTTTTTCTTTTCCAACTGCATGAATCTCAATTCTCAATCTTTAATATATATTTCTACTTGAATAAAATTTTGATAGAAAAACATAATTAAAAAAGAATGGATTGTGAAAGATTGAACTGCACCACTGCACGGATGTTACTGCATGACCTACAGTTATTAAATGCTCAGAATCCTAGTCCATCTCTTCTTAACATGAGACTTTCGGATGAAACCGTACAAAAGTGCATGTTCTTTTTAGCATCTTATTCTACTAGCCTACACTTATTTTCCACCTCAAAAATTTCTGATCCAAGATTAGGGTTCCCAGATTTCAAAAACAACTTTCTTATATGACATCATCCCCATTAAAAAAAAATGCCGTATATGTTCAACTTAATATTTTGGCTTTAGCTCTCGGCTCTAAGAAGTGAATTAGAAAATCGGCAGTCCTCTACACAATAATAGATGACATTATAAAATTAACAAACAGTAGAATGGCACCATATTTTATCCTTATTGAAGACATAAAATTCAGGTTCCGGATGCACCTGGAAAAAGTACTAACAAATAAAGTTACGTATACACCTTGAAGTAAGTACTATTAACAAATAAAGTTTGAGTATGATATATAAATACCTCTATATATCAAACATTTTATTAACATCTATTATTTCAGTCTATTTTTCTCTTTTTATCACAAAGTATTATATATACTTTATCTGTCTTTTCTCTCTTTATCTATCTAGGATCTAGGTGTCTGCTAGAGTTTGCTGTCCACAAATGTTGTTCCACAAAGTTTACAAGTATATGTAACGGCAACTTGCAAGCATATACATGTCAATCTTGCTCCTGTTTGGAAGCTAACAAAATGCTGGCATCCCGGTTGTTAAAATACAGATGGGTTTTTTTGCCAGAAGATGTGCAAGTAAGCACGTTAGAAAAACCGGCGTAGTTGCCATCCAGCTTTGAAAAGCATATTTTTCTAATAAAGTCAAAGAGCTGATTTTCTTGCACAAAAGGCTGGGCAGCATAATCTTCAACTGGCATCCACTGAATGAAAAAAACGAGACACCAGTTAAAAAATTACAGAAATTACAAAGTTTCCTGGTAACAATGTCAGGATAGATTATCAGCATGTAGCCTTCATTGACTTGGAGAGATTTAAAATGAAGTATGAACTTAAGCAACATTTTAGGGTGCGTTTGGTTTGTTATTTATTTTCATTTTAGGAGTAATTAATAATTAACAGAGTGAAAGGTGAAAATAATTTGGTATTTCTTTAGTTATAATTAAAGACATGTCAACTGAAAATGAAAACACACATGCATCCTTAGAATGACACTATCTGAAAATTAGTGAGATTCTAGATTGACATTAGAATATATACCTTCGCTGCCTCAATTTCTGAAGCCTGATTCTGAATGTCAAACGATTGAGGTTGCAACATGCAAACAAAGAACAAATCTGATTTCTCGAAGAACGACTTATGGCTTTGCCTAATACAAAAGAAATAAAGGTCGGTGAACGTGAAGGCCACATTCAATATTAATTCAGATTTCAGAGAGAAAAATAGTGTAAATTATATGCATAGCAGTATTTGGTTATTTGTGGGAAAAAACGTATTCACACCACATATTACCTGAATGCTAAAACTTCGACAAACTTTGTTTCTATCTGAAAAAGGAATGAAAGTAATGGCATTAGACTTTGAAACAATCCAAAAAAACATGTAATGTATAAGCTATAGAAAAAATTACAACCAAGTTTGTCAAAACAGCAAACCCAAAACTTGGTCGATATTAGTTGAATAATTTGAATTAAAATTTACTAAGTAATATTATTTAAATTAAAATATTTATATTGTCACATGCATAAAAATATAGTGTAATTATGAAATTTCAAGATTTCAGACAAGGTTAAGGTTTGTAATGAATAAATTCTGAGAAAAATTAAGAAAACCCAAAAAATAAATTTGACAAAACAAAGCATAGGCCTTTATTTTTGGGGTGAAATTGGAATCACTGTCTTTGATTATAAGCAAAAGAGCAAGGGGACATGATAGAAAAAAGGAAGGGTCTTAATCGTATATTAGATATTTACTAAAGCATGATAATTGATAAAATATTAAATACACATGAATGCCAGTTTTTATGATATTCATTAAATTATTTTATTTTTTACATTTAAAAATTAAGTTTGTAAGGAAAATAATAAAATTTTAAAAAATGTTGTATATAAATCTTACTGATATTGTTTTTTTTTTCTTTAAAAAAATACATAACAGTGTTAACTAAATAATTAGTGCCAGAGAAAAGTATAAAATGGATTGTAAATTAAAGTTGAGTTCGGGGTTTGCTGTTATTTTGACAAATTTCAAGTGGAATGTAATTTACTCTAAACTATAAATTATGTGTTTGCTTGCTGACCCCTGTCTCTTCTTTGACTTCTCTAATTGCAGCTTCACAGAGATCCTCACCCTGCAAATGGATTTGAAACATATCAAAAGATAATTTTTGACATACTTTCTGTCCAAAAATAATAATAATAATTTTGACATACTTCGTTAACAGCTCCTGTTGGCATCTTCCATACACCTGTGCCTCCGAATTTGCCACCTGTTTCCTGAACCACAAGCACCTGTCAAATGAAACAAGATCATTTCAAAGGTTTCCTCCTTTATTTTGCAGGCTTCAAAGTTTGAACTTCAAATTGAAAAAGAAATAAAGAAAAGATTACCTCTTTGTTATTGTTGATGACAAAAGCACCAACACCGACTCGATGTGAAGCATTTGCAGGAATGGTATCAGGAGTATCTGGAATCCAACGTACAAGCATCAAGTAATCTGGCTCAGCATGGTGGTACCTAAATCCAGACTGAAAAAGGAGCACAAAATTTGTAACAAAATGGCTTCTTAATTAAGAGTTAGGCTTAGGCACATAAATAGTAATAAAATGTATGTTTACCTTGACTGCAGGATCAACAAGATTTGAATGTTGTATGGGCAACTTGATCCAGACCCCCTTCTTGCCCTGTTGGCTCCACTTGTTGATTGAAGCTTGCAACATAAAAGCGAAGAGCGTAGAATCCATAGGGTCTTGGACGTCTACAACGACTCCTCCATAACGATCCTCAACTCCACTGAGCAATTCAATCCTTTCACCTTCCATTTGTAATATGCTAATTATTAACGCAGACAATGAGGGGATGAGATGAGATGATAGGAACAAACAACGTATATATAATTAATTTTGGAGAATGGAAGGAAGGAAGGAAGGAAGGTATGTAAACTGAAAATCAAAAGTAGTGATGAGGAAATTTCACTTTGGTAGTTTTCTTTTCTTGAGCCTTTACTTTCCCATTCAACATTTCGTCGCATTTTCCCATGCGCTCCAAAGTCCAGCACGCCGTCGAGGAAGTGATCAATTATTCAATTACTTCCATAATTATTTTATTCTGCAGACTGTAAATTAAATCATAATAAAGATTTAAGAATCACCTTTTCTTCTACAACTAGTATTAATTAAATGAAATATAATCACAATGTTTTTCTCCTTTAATTCTTCTTAATTTCTCTGTTCTCGTGTGCTTGTTTTTCTAAAAGTTAAATTACTTTCTAAGTTCCTAAATTATTTAGCAATTTAAAATTAAGTTCTTGACTTTTTTTTTTAATTAGGAGATGAAAAATTCATTATATGAACTCAATTAAAAAAGTCAAGTATCTAATTAAGTTGATTAAAAAAAATACATGAATTATTATAAACTTTTTAATACTATATTAAATTCTCACATATTAAAACCCAAAGATGTTTTTTTTTTTTATATATAAATCTTCGAAGATACTTAACTGATAACATTTGGAAGCATAATTTTGTCAATTCAAAAAATATTTTAAGAGAAAGTATACAAACATATAATATTAAATGAATCATGTATTTAAATTTGAGGGGTTTTACAATAAAGGATTTTCCTATATTTAACCATTAAATTAAAAAGAAGTAAATCACATTAATTATTTTTGAGATTTTATGAAATTAAACAATTTTTTTAACATTTATAGTAATCTCAATTTTCTTATGTATAGGAACAAGATGTAATTTTTTTTTAAAACAATTAAAAGAATCTAAGAAACTACAAAGAGACGTCAACGTAAACTTTTTAAAATAATTAAGGGGTTAGTATAAGGATTAAAAAAATAAGAGGATTTTGTAACTTTACAAAATCTTAGGGGTGTTGCGTGTAATGTAATTTATTCATTGAAGACTCAAAGGTTAAACTTGTGATATTATAAATAAGTGTATTTGTGAAGTTATGAAAATACTAACAGTTCATTTTAATATAATTAGTAGATGCTATAGATAATTATGAAAATCCCTTATATAATAGAAAGAGAAAAAAAATATTAACAAGTATTTCAATAGTAATTAAAAGTTAAATAGTATTTAAGGAGTTAAAGTTAGTAAAATTTACAAAAAGATACATTATTTAATGTTAGCAGCAATTTATTTTCATAATAATTTTCAAAACAATGTCTTTCTGTTTATTACTTTCAATTGAATACTTGGTAGTAGGACTTAAAAAAAAGTTAAAAGCGAATTAGACAAAAAATTCAATTAAAAATAAATAAAATCCAATTGACAAAAAAAATTAGAACCTAATTAATATTGTTAAATAGTTAAAGAGCCTATAGAATAATTGGACGTAATTAAAATTCATACAGCCTATTAAACACAGTGACTTATTCCCTATTTAATTTAATGAATCTTAAACCTCAATTTAATTAAAAATTACTTAACTTTTAACTAATAATAAAGTTAAAAGTAATATATAAAAATGTGATGCTGGGATTCCTCTTGATAAAACTCTCAGATAGAATAATATTTTGCTATTAAACAAAAATTGTAAATTGTAAACTTACGTTTTTTTGTGTTGCTCGTGCTGCTTTGCAGTAGTTTGCATCTAATACTTATAGAATGATAGTACTATTTTTACTATTAAAGCTCTGAAGACAACAATTTCCGACACACACTTTAGTTCATTTACCATAGTTTAGCCGAGTTACAAAATAATTGAAGAATGGTGCTTGGATCCAGCCCTACACCTCCTCGTTTGGTTATACCACAGATGTGCCCTTGCCTATTAACAGAGATAGAAACAGCAGAGCTCATTTGTGATTCCTCCTCTGATGTTGCATCCACAATATAGTGCCTCCCAACCTAGAAAGCATAAATGGTATGAAAATGACATTATCACAAATATGGTCTATCTGAGAAGATAGCACATGCATGTTACCTTAGTGAAACTATGACAGGGACTCCAAATGTGTAAAACTGCAGAAACTAACTTCTGGTTGCTCATCATGATGTTCCAGCAGCAACTTGAACTCTTGGAATACCCCTATTGCTCAAAGCAGCCTAAAAGAACTATAGTTATTAGCTGCATTGGGGTTTTCCAGTTAATTCTGGAAATAGGTTTCTCGGTTTGTCAACATCAGGGTATTAAGGAAATCCATGTGGAAAACCTCCATGAAAGTTTGGGAGGATAATCTTATTATAAAGATTAAAGAAAACAGCTAGTAAAAGAAGGATATTTTTAATTTTAGCTTAATGAAAGTATGAATAACTTCTAACCATTTCCTTGAAGTCATAGATTACACATTTCAAACTGCCCAAATGGAATGTTTGTAACATCAATAGCTAAACTAAGGTTAAATGAACAAGAAAACTTGAAAAGTAAACGACATTGAAAATTGACATCAACATAAAAGCATAATCTCTGAAACGCTAATTATTTTAGCCAGGAATACATCATTATCATCTTTTCCAGCTTTTTATAGTATCTTATTCTATTTTCATTTTAAGTTGTACCTTGATGGCAGCGCCTAGAGCATCCAACAAATTTCCATCTGAACTAACAACAAGCCCATCAATGTAAAGATCATCACAACAAATTTTTCCTTCAACAACAATAAGCTAGGAGAGGTCAATTCCAGCATCTGGAGGGAAAAAAACAAGAGCTATATTAAAAAGAGGCAACAATATGGAAGGGAAAACATATGGTAGTAAGCATAATCTTCACTCTAGGGGAAAATAGACCTGCTCCACTTTTACCACCCAAGAGACAACGTTGAAGAGCATTCGACAGTTCTTCAGCCAACTCATCACCCCCTCAACCCTATATACAAGCCAGAGAAATAGAGCACCAAATAAAATAGTAATTTTGAAACATTAGAAAGTATTTACAGAACAAAAATGATAAATAATATAACAATAATAGAAAACACTATTACTGATGAAAATGTAAAGCTTATTAATCCAATGCACCTTTTAACTTCAATTAAAGCTTTTAAGGATTAACTTATTTTTTTGTTATCAATGTTGATGGTATGTAAAGTTGAAAAACATGTAGGAAGAAAAGCAATAGAATATGCGACCTCAAAAGTTGGCTCTGCAGTTGAACTGCAATCAATACATATAGACTTTTCCTTTGTCAGGTTGCAACAAGCTTGGCTTTCCAACTTCAGCCTGCACTTGCGCAATCAATATATCATGTTTAGTTAACTTATTAGATTTAAAGGAATTGTTTATAGTAATAAATAAAATGATATTACAAGTCAAGAAATAAGAGATCAATCCAATTTAACCAACCTTTAACACTGGCAATTACATCTGTAGCACCCATTCTGACTCTTGCCGAACCATTTGCCTGCCAAGCAGTTAGTTTGTATAATGCACAAATTAAAACTATTTAAAGCAAAAAATAAAAAAATAATGTCTGCCAGGGTTTAATAATCAGAATACCCTGCCAAATGTCAGCTGATTAAAGCATCACCTGGGGAATAACTTCAGTTTCAATAGAGATTGGTTGATATGTCAATCTCTTTCTACCATCACAGCGAAGATCTTGAGCAATGCCACCTTGAATGAAATGTTTTTCTCCAAGAGATAACCCACCATTCCTGCAAAAGTAAGATGTTTTTCTTTTTGAGAAATTTCATAACTAAAAAGTACAAAGCGGAAACAGTTAAGTGTTGTTAAACCAGGATAGCAATGTACCACCCTGTTACAGTCTAAGTAGTAAGTATATACTTTCTGATTATCCATGTTATGCTTGCAGGAGGGTCTTAATAATAAAGTTAAATCCTTTCTCAATTGAAAATTCTTAGTACTTATGTACACCTTAGTAGCATGCTTCCCTCCATTTGGAACCATATAAGTGATTTTCCCAATCTGCCTATGAGTTACCACACAACAGAAAGTCATTAACTTTAAAATAAGGAAACCAATCCTAACTCAGGTATCTCAAATGCTTGTCATCATTATCTATTTCTTCCACTGATTTCTCGAACACAATCACTTTCTATATACAGGAGATTTAAAAAATAAACTTACAGTCAAGTGTTCTAGCAGCTACTTTTTACACAAAGAATTAGGATTATTAGACAAAACACAAATAATTGGTCTCAGACCTTAAATTAAAAAAGCAGGTCCCATATCTGGAATTACTAAATACATCCAACAGCAAGGGACCTGAGTTTCAAGGAGCATTAGCATGCCATATCACAAGCACTCATAATAGAGAAGAGAGAATTAAAAATTACAGGACCTGATTTTTCTTCTAAACCTCAATTTGAAATCAATATGCCTGAAACCAATCATGATAATATTTACAAAGCATTTGAAGACCGAAATGGCATTCCTAAGTCTAAACACAATAAGGAGTTGGCGAAACTACATCAGATAAAAAAGGAACAAGAGAAAACTCCTTGAAAAGAATAATGAGTAATAACAGCAAGCATTCACAATCAGGGGTATAAAGAAAGGCATAAAATAAAAGAACCATTTAGCTAGCAATGGCATAGATAGAAGATGGAAATCTGAAATTGTTATGAAACGGAATTGGTGAAATTAGAAAGTGAATGATAGATGATCACTAAATTCATGAAATTGGATTTTGAATTTGATTGAAAAGTATTTTTAGAATTTAAACGGACTGAATTTACTATTTACTTTAAGTTGTTGTTAGGAATAGAGTATAATATTTTGATTGCAAATAGCACGAGATTATGATTGTAATGCTGAAATATTTATGTTGTATGCGAGAAATCGATTCGGAGTGAATTAATATATGGGTAATTAATATTAAAAAATATTCATATCTATTAATATTATTTGAATAGTTTACTAAAATGTTAAATCGTGATTGCTTCAGTGCCAGTGACTTTGAATTTTGAAGCAGACAATGCATGAGAGGAGAGGTTTGAAGCTGATAATGGGCTCCACAAACCTAAAGACATAGCAGCGTGTTTCAGGTTTCGGAGTCTGAGAGGGAAATCTAAAAATAAAATAAAAATACTCGTTCTGTCAAAATAAGCGTTAAAATGTCCAATTTATCTATTTCTTTTTTTTGTCTATGTAAAATTTAGGATTACATCATTTTAAATTGTTAAGATAGACCCATGTCAATTATTTAATTTTAAAGTAGACCATTTTTAAAAAAATTGTAAAAGTGATCCAAATGACTCAATCAGGTCCTTCATTTGATAAAGGTTAAAATTAAATGGAAATTGACATTCAGTACGAAATATAAATTACAAAGATTTGACTGCATTTTAATAATCAATTTTACAATACACCCAATTTTTAAAAAAAAAAAAAAGTTTGTAAAAACGATCCAAATGACTCAAAATTTCACGAGACTTGTACACTGATTCGCATGTGGCTAACGTGAGTCCTTAAATGATTAAACACCACACCTAAAAAAAATCCACGGCTAAGAATTCATTGAGGTTGGCAACCGTTGATCAAAGTGGCACCTAGCCTTGTTCATCTTGCGTAACTTAAAAATTTACCAACTGTTACGTGATGGAATTCGGTGATTTTCAATTTGAGAAATGATAGTGTTACTCTTTTTTTTATTTTCTTTTCAACATTCTGATGAATGAAATTTATTAAAAATTATCCATTTTAATTTTAGTGGGTTACACTTATAATGGATTATTTCTCTTGATTTAGATATGAAATCTATCAAAATTAATAGTCTTAAAAAAATTTAGTCAATCACAAAAGAATATGTCATAGAGAATGTTTTTAACTTTCTTCTTTTAATTTTGTTGTGGTGTTGTTTGAAATTGAATATATGAATATATGAATATGAATGATTAGAAATTGAGTGAGGGATATGGTGAGTGTAATCTGCAAAGGAAAATTTTCTTTTTATTCCCCAGTAGCTGAAAGTAAGGACCGAGGTAGTAGGAGATATTTGCTTCGTAATGTTCTGTTGGAATGCATCAATACGTGAGTGACTACATTGCTTGGTAATTGAGAAATCTTGATGCTGATGGTGCATATTGATTTGGAGGGGAAGCTTTGAATAAGGAATGCGTTCGTGGGGCCATGTCTTGGAAAATAAATTGCAGATAATATAGATTTCTTACTTACAAGATATAATTTTAAATGGAAAAAAAAACAAGGTAAACATATTTTTATCATACACGTTTTAAGTATTGATTTTTAGACTTTTATAAATGTTTTTTTATTTATTTAAGTGACATGGAAAACTTTTTAAAAAAATGTATCTATCATTGTTGAAAATGAGTTTTTTTTATAAAAAAAGTAATGCTTGCGTTTTATAATATATAAATATATTTATATTTACATGAAGTAAAACATTTTTACAAAAATACTTTTACATTTATGGTAATAATTTAACAAAACATCCCATACTTTCATGTTGTTGATATAAAAAAGAAGAAAGTGGAAAGAAAAAGATTTCACAAAAATGAAGTTTTGTACCGTGGGAAAATAATAAATAATTATTCTAGGAGTGAGACACATAAAAGATTCATATGATAACATTTTAATATTTAAAAGACTACTTTGATAGTATTTTTGAATTTGAAAAGAATAATAGCGTGGCATAGTTAGGTTAACAGTTAGAAGAATAAATTGAAGGTTTATCATTTATGACATTTGTGGCTTAGACAAGAAGGAGGCAATTAATGATTAATGGCAAACGGTGAAAAACTATAAGAGATAGTAGAGCCTTACACGCACCGTGTTGTGGCCTCTTTCCGTTTTTTGTCGTTAACACCGAAACTGAAGCAAAAGTCTGTTACTTGCACTGTTTCATTTAAAACTTACAAGCAACAACATCCATGTACCTCTTTCATTCTTATTTTGCCTTTGGCCGCGTATGTATAATATACCAACATTTTTTCCTTCTGGCTGTTGGTACTAGGCAAATGATAAAAAAGTCTCAATGTAAGTATGCTAGTAACTGCCAAGGTTTGCTGAATCTGTATTCGCTGAAGTAAAGAGGCAACAGGTACAATAATTTTGATTCCATGCTAAATCTGCTCAACTAATTTGTTCAAGACCAAATGAATATATTTGTTTCTATAAATTACTATATTGAGTTTATATAATATTGTTGTTGTCTCTCGTGTTTAATACCACTACTAATTGCTTCTGGTCATTCCATATTCATTTAATGAAATAGCTGATATCAAACACTAAGTTTGGTTGGCAGTATCTTCTGTTTGATTTTGCTTTTTTATGTCTGATATAATATGTGACAAGTTCTCTGTAATAGAATCCAACAACTTTTTGCTTGATTGGTTAATTTGTCATGATGCATATTTGATATTCCCCATTAGCAACATTTTTCTTTCTTCGAAACCATCAAAATCATGCTTCACCAAGTTCAACTGTAGTATATGACGAGGCTACCATCTTGCTGCTGGTTCCATTTTAGGTGTCAGATTGTTGGATGACCCGCTTTCTTTTTCTTCTCCCTCTGTTTCACCTTAACATAATGTGCTGAGTCTGCATGTGGGCTAATTCCAAACATCTCGTACTTCAAGTTCTATTCCTTCTGCGCAAAAACAAAATTTGGTGGGGGGAATTGTTGTGGAACTCGACACCACAACCTCCTTCTCGGTTGGGAGTAATATCTCAACCAACCACAAACACCGGGAGTTATCGGACTCAACCCTCAAGCAATTAAACAGTAAATATAGCGCGAAAACGTGTAACAAACAACGAACGATGCACGAGAGATAAAGGGAGAGAAAATACAACACAAAATAGTTTTACATGGGAGAAAACCTTCAAGAGGAAAACTCACGGGACCTAGTCCAGAACAATCCACTATTCTCAACAATAATGGTTACAAACACTCAATGGCACGCTGGAGTCAGTCAATAATGGTAGACATACCCTCAACAAGAGTTGCTCTCAACCTCTCAGAGATACTCTCAACAGCCAAATGTTGGAGACACTCTTCCTCACCACTGTTGTGATCTACACTCTCACGTCACTAGCTCTTTGCCGCCGTTCTGGTCTCCAGTCTCCATCTATAAATGTAGTACTTATAAAAAGAAATAGGTTTAGGGATTTCAACACCATAAACGGAAAATGGACCGAGATCAACCCTCGGGATTTGGGCCCAAGTTAGCATTCCCTTTATCAACACCTAGGGAATTGGGCCAAGCATTAAACGGAACATTATCCAACAGGAATTGTATTTTTTTAATTAAAACTACCTTTGTTGACGACTAGTCACGAGGTAAAATCAAGTCAAAATAAAAATATATATAATTCAAGCTTCTGAAATTTCTAACAGTGGCACAAGTATTTTAGGAGATACAAGGTTAATCTAGTGGTTGTGGAAGGATGAAGGGAAAAGAGAGGGAGGAGAGATTGTGGTTCAAATTTCTCAATTCACATTTCTAATAAAACTAACAACTTAACATTTGCAGACAAAAAAAAAAAAATCAAGTACACAAATATCTGACCTTGTTGGTGTTCGGCATGTGCTCTCTCTTTTTCTTACCGTTTATCCTTGTGTTTCTTTTTAAGGTGACTTCATCTCAGCTTAGACGACAGAAACAATGGCAATGCAGGGTTGTTATTGTCACTATACGAAATTAGCAACTCAGAGAAGAACTCCGGACAATCTCAGTTTTTCAGGCTCAATTTCGGTTAACAAATTGTCAAAGAATGAAAGGACCAGAACATGTGATCCATTATCAGCAGGGAACAATCAATTTTATAGGTTACTGGTGAAAATGCGACAGACAGAAATGCCAGCCTCAAAGTATGGAACAAATGGTAAAGCTGTTAGAATGGTAGGGACAAATGAGTTAGTGAAGAGAGAATGTTAGAGAATAAGGTGGTGAATGGTTCAGCAACTTCAAAGGGAGTAAGAAAAAATGGTATCCCAGGCTTGACCAAGACAATGAAATCTAGAAGGTCATTAGAAGAGCTAAAGGTTTTAGCCACAGATGAAGGTTTCAGTTGGGCCAATGAAAATTACAGTTCCTGGCAGAGGTCTATTGATGTTTGGTCTTTTGTGGCTTCTTTACGTATTCGGATTCTGTTGGACAATGCAAAATGGACATATTTCGGAGGTTTCACAGAGGCAAAGCAGGTAGGTTCTCAAGGTTCGGTTCTTTTCTTGCTAAATTTAAAATAGTAGTATTTTCCATTTATTTAAATTGCCCATGTTTCTTTATGCTGACCTGAAATTTTTAATATTTTTATTTAGAAAAGCAGAAGGCGGAAAACTGCCTCGTGGTTAAGGAAGTGTGTATTGCAGCTTGGTCCAACTTTCATTAAACTTGGTCAGTTATCATCAACAAGGTCAGATCTATTTCCACGTGAATTTGTGGATGAGCTCGCAAAATTGCTGGTATCTCTGTAGATTTTGTTTTTCTCATTTTCAGACTCATCATTGTAGATTTGTAGAGATTCGTCCTTTTTTTGTTTAAAAAATAAAAGAAGACGAAGAAAGGTGTTTAATCTTGACATCTATTCTACTAATTAATCTCATTCAAAAAAAATTCTCTTAGACTATCCTTTATTAAAATTCGATATAAAAATTATTGAAAATAAAATCTTAATTAAATAAAACGTATTCTGAAAATAACTTCGTTAAATAAAATGAATTAAGATTTGCTTGTATTTTTAATCAATCTACATGAGGATTTTTTTCCCCTATATTCAAGACCAGAAAGTAATTCTTATTTCTTAATATAACATTATACAGGACATGGTTCCTGCCTTCTCTCCTAAGAAAGCAAGAAAATTCATCGAGAGTGAATTGGGAGCTCCCATTAGCATATTATTTGAGGAGTTTGAAGATCGGCCAATTGCGGCTGCTAGTCTCGGTCAGGTGTTTGAATCTAACCCTGCTCATTGCATTATATTTATTATTTTGGTTAAATTAAAAAAGATAAAGTATGTTTGTGTTTTTTTAAAAATTTGAAAAATATTAATTTTATTTTCATAAAATTATTTATATTAATTTGATTCTTATAAAAATAAAAACATATTTTATTAGTTATCAACCGTAACTCTATTATCTAATGTAGTTAACAAACTTACATCTATAATTTGATTACAAATGATCTAAAAATTTAGGGTAGTTAAATTCCAAAATGAATTAAGATTTGCTTGTATTTTCTATGTGTCTAATAAACTTAATTATTTTCTCTAATAAACTTAATTATTTTCTCTCTTTATCTTTTTAAACACACTCAAAAGACATCAAAATTTAGTGTTATTTCATCTTTTCTCCTAATCTCCGAAGATAAATAAATATATGTTTTTTTTTTCACGGACCAAATTAATTAAAAAAATTTATGATAGTAAAATTAATACTTTTCAAATTTTACATTACCCAAATATATTTTGTCCAATTAAAAATCTGGTTTTATACTTGGATACTTTTCATTTTGATCCTTACCTTAAAAAAACTCACATTTTAACCCCTGCGTGTAAGCGTTTACCAATTACTTCACTGACATTATTATGCATGGATCAAAATGTAAACTGACTTTATGTAGGGAGAAAAAAGGATCAATCTAATTTGACCTTATATTTTCATACACTAAATCTTTTCCTATTGTTAAATACTTGTAGCTTTATTCGAATTGGTCAAATTTGATAAATGTAACACGAAGTGAGATGCAGCATGTGGCTCAGTCCATTATTAGAACAAACTAGAACGTTTCTCCCATCTTGTAGACCATGATAATAGCTTATCAGTGTTGTTCTTAGTATAGTAACATCAATTTTGGAGGAGTCTGTCTGTAGGTTCATCGTGCTATTCTGCATAATGGGGAAAAAGTAGTCATCAAAGTTCAAAGGCCTGGTCTGAAGAAGCTTTTCGACATTGATTTGAGTAAGTTGTGGTTACTTTGTTTGTTCCATTGACAAAACCTAGGGATTTTGATTAAGAGGATGTTGCCAACAAGCAATTATCAATGAATCCAAAAGCCTAGACTGTTAGGTGCAAAATTGCCCTTTGGTACCAAGAGTTATTTATGCATAACAGCATAGAGTTTTAGGATTACTATTTGGTGAATTCTTTTGTTTAGGGTTAAAGGATTACTATTTTATTGTTTGTTTTGTAACTATTACAAGTTTGCTTGTTTGTGATGTCCAGAAAACTTAAAGTTGATTGCAGAGTATTTTCAGAGAAGTGAAAGTTTTGGTGGTCCACTTAGAGATTGGATTGGAATATATGAAGAATTTAAAACGTAAGTAATAAGCATTGAAGTGCATTGTTATCGATATTTCATGAAGCAAAGCATATGTTAAATTATGCTCATTTCTTTTCACCTTCTCTTCATTACTTTATTTTCCAATGCTTTAATTTTTATTGTGTTGCTCATGCTATTTTGCAGTATTTTGTATCAAGAAATTGATTATATAAATGAAGGAAAGAATGCTGACAGGTTCCGCCGAGATTTTAGAAACATAAAGTGGGTTCGCATACCTGTATGTTTCCTAAGGCAACACAAACATCCGATTATAAATTGTATAAATTTTTAATGTCTAGTAAAAATATTGAATTTTGATCACATCTCCATTTCTTTCGTTGTAGCTGGTATATTGGGATTATACTGCTTTAAAGGTGTTGACCATGGAGTATGTCCCAGGTTTTCATCTTAACAAATGCATGTGCCTTGTTTCTCCTTTTAATTGTCTATGACATTATGGTATTATGAGAGATAATATATTGTATTTATGGGAGCTAATAATTCTTTCTTTAAAGTGATATATTGTATATGACATTATGCTAGAGAACGTATTTTTTTAACTGCTCCTATCTCTGATTTTATTCCTTGGACAGGCATCAAAATAGACCAGGTGGATACATTAACTTCGCGTGGTTATGATCGATTGCGTATCTCATCACGTGCTACTGAGGCATACCTGATTCAGGTGGACCACCTTGGTTCTCTGCTAATCACGATCTAATAGTAATATCTGATGTTGAATATGGTTTTCATTTTGGTTACTCAGAATAAGTAAAATGTCTCTACCTATATTAAAACCAAAAAAAGAAGAGGAATGAATTGTCGCTTGAAGATAGGTATTGGTATCACTCTTGTAGCTAAAAAGGTTGAGTTAATAAATTATCATTATTTTTTTGTCTTACAGATATTGAAAACGGGTTTCTTTCATGCCGATCCTCATCCTGGAAATCTTGCTATTGATGTGGACGAAGCAATTATTTATTATGACTTTGGCATGATGGGAGAGATCAAATCTTTTACCCGGGAGAGACTGCTTGAACTTTTCTATGGTATGTATGAAAAGGATGCCAAAAAGGTCTGGATTTGTACTACTCATGGATTATTTAAATTCATAACATTGTCTTTTACTAATAAGAAATCAATATCTGATATCATGATACGCTATTTTGTTAAGTGTTTAATCAACATCCATTTTTTAATCTCATGGTAACTTTGTTAGTTTGCCACAATTAACTCAAACAAGCACAATGACATAAAAGTGGCTTTTGCTTCAAGTACAATTACTATTGTAAATTTCAATCCAGCTAACCAGTTATTATCGTCAGCAAAAAAGAATTTGACGTTTCTCATAACTTGAATTGATCAACTTCAGTGTCCCTCTTTCACACTATTTTAAACATACAACCATACAATAAACAACGGTGCAGGTTATGCAACGCCTTATAGAGCTCGGAGCCCTCCAACCTACTGGGGACTTGTCATCAGTAAGAATGTCAACTACTTGCTTTTCAAATATTCTGATTTGTGTCTTGACACTTGATTGACCTCATAAATGATAAATTTATGTTCCAGGTGAGGAGATCTGTGCAGTTTTTCCTGGACCATTTGCTAAGCCAGGCACCAGATCAGGAGCAGACCCTTTCTGCAATTGGGGAGGTTTGTTAACATTGTTACATTGGATCAATGAATTCATAGCTGCTTTTCAATTTTTTCATAATATTTTGGGTGTTTGTTTCAATGGAACTAAAGGATAAGCTGAAGGTGGAGAATTATTGTTTTCTATTGGTTATTCCAAACTATCTGGAGAATCTAGTCCAGAATTTATTATTGACTATTGAGGGCTTTCTGTGGCAGGATTTATTTGCAATAGCACAAGACCAACCATTCCGTTTTCCATCCACCTTTGCCTTTGTTCTCAGGGCGTTTTCAACACTTGAAGGTTTGCATCTTCTCAATTCTCTTACTGTCCCTCTATCTTTCTCTCTTTAGTGGTCATTCTTGCAAAAAAAAAAAAAAAATTAAACATGCCCTAATGTTTACTATTAATTTCACATTAGTATATGCATTATAAGATGGTAACCACCCCTTCCTTTCTTGGGAAAAATTTAACTGATTTAAGACACAGTTAGGTAAACAACCAAATTAACTACTCATCCGATAAATTCTTATGAACTTATTTATAAGCTTAAATGTGAAGTTGATCAAAATATGTATCACTTTGAAATTTATTGAAATAAGTTAAAAAGAGCAAAAGGATATATATGTTAGTTCTTTGTATGTCTTCATCATCTATTTGGATTTCTTTTTTTCTGACAGGCATAGGTTACACACTCAATCCAAATTTCTCCTTTGCTAAGATTGCTGCGCCCTACGCACAGGTTCAAAGTTCAGATTGTCCATGAACAAATATTGTTCCCATACTGCATTAAAATGCATGCTCAGACACATACACTTTACCACGTTACAGGAACTTTTAGAGATAAAGCAAAAGCAGCGCACTGCACCCAGTTTGTGGAGGAGATAAGAAAGCAAGCAGATGATGTACCACACCTTTTACCTTTGTTCTGGATAATGTTTCCTTAAATTAGAAAAATCTCATTTGATGTAAAGCATTTATCTATAGCATTGTGCAACTAATGTGCATCCACTTGAATTGATATTTGATAACGCTCGCTCGTGTAACACCTTTAGGCTACAACCTGTACAATGTCAATGCCATACAGAGTTCAAAGAATAGAAGAGTTTACAAAGCAACTTGACGCAGGGGATCTAAAACTTCGGGTCCGAGTGCTTGAGGTCAGTTTTTTTTTTTTTTCTTTTTTCTTTATTCTTATGGTTGACCCCGTTTTTTTATTTTAATTCTTAACAAAAAAATTGTAAACTTTAGTCTCTCTACAATTTTTAGTAGTAGTTTATTATCGCCAAAAAGTTTCTATAACAGTTGTATATCGTCCCAAAAACTTCTCTAGACTCTAGTGTTTTCAATAGAAATGTAACTTTTTATGATTAAAACTTACAATTTGTTTCGTATAAGGACTATAACTCAAAATGAAGTTCATTATAAAGACCAAGTGAATAGTTGAATCTTTATTATTCTTCACATGGTGTATGCTATGCCTATGTGTGACCAAGTATTTCTTAGCATTTTCCTAATGGGAACAACTTTCTAATTAGGAGGTCGTTATTCTGGAACTTTTGTTTTGTAAATTTGAAATTATTTAACTTGATTTGCTAGTCTGAAAGAGCTGCTCGGAAAGCAACGGCTTTACAAATGGCAACTATGTATACCGTATTAGGAGGAACTCTGCTAAATCTTGGTATCATTATGAGCAGCCAAGGCAACATAACTATTGGGAATGGATCTTTCATTGGTGCAGGTGGCTATATATTATAAAGCTTTTTCTCAAGTTATTGTCCAATCATGTTCCAATTTATTCTTAAGGCTGATAGATATAGCATTTCAATGTGCAGGTATTTTTATGACTCTATTTGTCAGATCCATGCAAAGGGTAAAAATGCTTGATAAGTTTGAGAAAATGATATAAATGGTTACCAACAAATTCGATTCTTTCAAACTTATGTAAAGTTATCCTCATCTTCATTTTCTCACTTGTAATTTGTAAATGTTCAATTTTTTAAATTACACAAGCATAGCAAATTCCACGAATTTTACAGAAACATGATTGGATGATAGACACTACAAGGCATTTTATGACTTCTAAGACAAAGAAAAAATCATAGTTTTCTAAGTGAGAAAGCAAACTGTTGGCGCGTGAGCCTTTCCTTTTTCAATGGCTAATTTTAGACAGGGAACACCCCGTGATTAAGATCATAAAGTGGTAAAGCTTGTCTTGGACCGTAATATATCTACGATTAAACGAACTCTATCTCTCGTAGCCTGCAATTAAATGGGTTAACCCTCAGAGCAAGAATAAAAAATTAAGTATAAAAAAAAAACCAAAAAAAAACCAAAACGTGCATCCACCAAACAAAAAAACTAAACATGTTAAATATGTCATTTTTATTTTCATTAACTAATCATGAATCAATGGGTTTAGTTAATTATTAATGACTGATGTATGATGTGTCAATTACTTATTTGACCTAATCAACGTTCTTCCAATTTGCTTCTTGATTTCTCATTAAGACAGTGACATGTGGTTGCAAGATAATATTAAATGGCCGATGAATCAATTATTTATTGACTTAACCAGCTTCTATTACTGTTTGCTTCTTTATTTCTCATTATGAAAGTTACACGTAGTCGCAAAATAACATTCTTTTTTCCATTTGTTAAAATTTATCACTGAACTTTTTTTGTTTTCGATTAAAATATTATTTTTATATAAAAGACCACAAAATATTATTTATGAAAGACAATTTTAAAATTTACTTTAAAATATATTTAAATTTTATGTAAGTAAACGAGAGTATAAACAATTGGTTTCATAATTGTCTTCAGAACTGCAAGTGGATTTTGAGTATTAATTCATACTCTAAGTTAATATAAGGCTAAATTAAAAGTAATTAAAATCTAGTATTTCAGATTTTATATTTGCTGAATGATTTTTATATTATCAATAGATATTTTTGAAGAATAAAACATATCCCGTCTTAAAGTCTGATTCGCCTTTATCTGTAATAATTTAAGAATAAATAATATATATATATATATATATCAAAGATTTCTATATTATTATTTAATTATAAACTGTTATGTATGATGAATTTATTATTTTTTATAATAATTATCGAAATAATTATATAAAAATATTTTTACTAGTTGAGAATATAAAAACTTTACGCTCATTAACAATAATTAAACTTATAATTTAATTGTTGTACAGGCTCATTTGTAAAGGTGGTTAGGAAGGTGAGGGAAATAGCGTGCATTGGCTGTGGGGCCTGAGCCTTGGTTCGTAGGCTCGAGGATTCAATATGGTAGGTACACTTTTAATGGTAGTTATTTTTTTGTTTTTTCTTTAGTTATTAAATGCAGTAGTACTATTTAAATCATGTTGTATATGAAATAAATGTTGAAAGAAAATATTTAATTTATGTGCACTCACAACTTTTAATAATATTTATCTCTTATTTTTATGGTGAATATTTTGTATTAATGTATCATGGTCAGAAAAAAAAAATCCTTAAATAACTTTTGATTTTATAAAATTGGGTGCTTTAACAATATTATGCTATTTTGGACAAGAACGATCAAAACCAAAATGGGTTTAAAATCATAACTATAAGAATCAAAATAAAATACTTTAAACTATAAAAATTAAAAGGCAGAATTATTGCAACTATAAGGACCAAATATATATATATATATATATATATATATATATATATATATATTATAATTTGGAAAAGTTAGAAATTTTCAAGCTTTCATGACTTAGATATTTTCAATAAAAAAAAACAAGGTTTTCGTCATATAAAGTATATTCAACATGGTTATTAAAAAATATTTTCTTGAGAAAAGTATTTAATTTTAATAAGATAATAATTAAATTATTTTGTAGAAATTAAATTTAAGAATAATTAATTTTTTGTAGTTTTTTAATTCTAATGTAAATTATTTGAATTTTAGTATTAATAGTTCTATCTAAATAATTTATATGGATAATATGTAAATAATTATGTAAAAGATATCTGTTTCTCTTTCCTATACCTTTATCACCCAAAATTGAAAAAGACGATAATATCTGTTTATCGCTTAATAATTTAATTCTAGTATTGGCTCATTTGTAAAGGTGGGTGTGGCCGTGTGGGTCAGTGAAGCAAAGTGCAATGGCCGTGGGTCCCGAGACGTTGGTTCCTAGGCTTGTGGATCCAATACGGTACCATTTAATAATTTAGGAAAATATATATTTTTAGTCGTCATATTTTCAATCAAAGGTATTAAAGGTTCATATATTTTATATTGACTAATTTAATTCTCAGTTTTAAAAATATATAAATTTAGTTGCCACTATCTAAAACTTCGCCATATTTTTTAACAATTAAAAGACTAAACTTACATTTTTTTAAAAATTTAAAGATAAAATTGATGAATATCAAAATATAGACCTTGACCACATTTAATGAAAAGTATAGAAGTTAATTTTTTTTCTAATAATAATTTCAGTTCACTTTCTATTTTTTATTAAATTAAAAAAATATATAAATTTTTGTGAGTTTCACTATTTATTTATTGAGTTTATTTTTAATTTGCAGTTTTAAATAAAGTTTAATCAATATGCCATTTGTTTCCTTTTAATTATTAATTTTTTAGAAAAAAAAATTACTATCTGGTATTTATTTTTCACTTTTAAATTTCAAGATAACATTGATTATTAGTTTGTCAATTGTTCCCTCACTTCTTACCTAATTTATACATTTTATATGTATTTATTGTGAAGCAAACCTAAAAAATGCTATAACAGGAAAATTCAAAAATATAAAAGTAAAGACAATCTTAAAAAGTTTACAAACTAAGGGACAACAAAAATTAAGATATTAACATCAGTTTAACACATTTTGTGTAAAACTAAAGATATGATCCACAATAAAAATGAAATTGAGAAAATATCAATTCAACACCTTATTTTTTTTATTCATTTTTCCTTAATAATATTGTTTTTTTATTTTTTTCTCTCGTATATTTAAAGGGTCTTAAAGGAGATGGGTCAGTGTCCATGCTGATTCCTCTTGGGTTCATTCCTAACTTGAACAATAGTGTCATCTCTTATAGCGTATTTGGTAGGAAGGAAATAAATAGATGAGAGATAAAAATGATGAAATTAGGAAAAAGAGAAATAGAGTAAATTGAAATATATAAGAAATAAAATGAAATCTGAGTGTCTTATTTAAGAGAAATAAAATAAATAAATACAAAAAATCCATTTTAGTATTTTCAATCCATTATTTTCATGACAATTGATTGTCATACATTTTAGGTAGTTTAATGTCGGTTTCATATGAATTTTACACTTTTTTTTTTATTTTCTCTCTAATTTCCATCTTATTTAACAACTCACATTTCTCATTTATTCTTTATTATCCTTCCCTTTTTTCTATTTTCCTTCTATTTCATAGCTACCAAACAAATTGGTAAGCCAAGACTTTGTTCTTGCTAGAACATAAACTAATTATTTAAAAATAAGCTATAAGCTAAGAGTTTATAAATTAATTGATTTATTTGGTTCGGAAATAGATTTGGATAGGCTTACTTAATGCTGACTCTAAGCCGAAAGTAACTTGTATAAACTAATAAGAAAAGCCTATAATTTTCCCCAAAACCTTATCAAACACGCTAAAAAGAACAATGCGGGTAGGTAAATTGCTTTACATCGTGTATTTCAGGTCTCTTTCATAGCTATGCTTGATAAGCAATTGATTTGGGTAATGGTTATTTGTTACTTGACGGATCATTTTGAATTACCTCGTTTATACTGTCTATAAACAAATTATACAGGGGTTATGATTATAGATGTCAAATAAGTCATCTACCTCTTATGCTCGATCAAGCTAACACTATCCACCGATACAAATCAAACACCGAAAGTTATTACAATTTCAAAACTTCCAATGAATCTTATGTGACTTAATTTTTTATTCATTCCAATTACAATTTCGTTATTTTAGGTATAGTATTCATTCAATTCTCTCCGTCAAATTCTATTAGAGGACCTGGTTGGTCTTGGTCTTTATTTTGTAATTATGTAGTTGAGATTGTGAGACTCTTTATCTATCTCATCCTTTTGATATATATTTAGCATCTTCATATCATAATACTTGATGTTGAAGAATTGTGTATCATTTAATTCTTATTGAGTTGACGTGTCCAAGACAACTTGGATGTCAAAAAATCTTATTCAAATACAACATTATCATATAACTCATATTAGATCTAGAAAACAAACATACTACATTTAACACTTTATGCTCTTAGGTTAGGTCTCCTTCCTTCGATACACAATCTTTCAGCTGTCACATATAATTTTAACTTGACATTGGTAAGCCACATGATACTTCAATCCAGGCAGACAAGAACTAATTTTAGGCCTACAATTTATATATATATATATATATATATAAGAAGTGATTAAATTATATCAGTATAATTTTGACAATTATTACACAATTCTATAATTTTTAATTAAATAATATTTTCGTAAAACTCATATTTGAGTTGAAAATTTCTTTCACATAAATCATATATACAAAATTTCATATTAATCCAAAAATTTATTACCTTATTCATATAGATTAAAGTCGACATAATATAAACACATTTCAAAATACACTAAAATATAAATAATTTGATTATCTTCTTCTTATTATTCAATTTCGATAAAATTTGACATAAATGATTTTAATACTATGTAGATATAATTTAACGATTGAATCAATAAAAATCACATTTTATATCAAGTTATAAAAATAGTATAATAATGATCAAAGTTTCATCAATATAATTTGATATCTTATATATATATATATATATATATATATATATATATATATTAAAAGAGGGCTACAGTTTATATGTATGCACTTTGTTTAGTTGATTGGTTGGTGGCTCAAGGACTGCAAGTGTGTCTTTATATGAAAAATAAAAAAACAATTAGTGTGCATCGCATGCACCCCATTCCAAATTTAATTAAGTTATCATCTCTGTTCAACTACCCCACACCAAACCACTGCCGTTGCTCCCCACAGTGCTCTGTTCCAAAAACGTGACCAATTCACTAATCACTGTTGTATGTAAAATTACCTTAAACTTATTATCAATTTATTTTTAAGAAGACACTATTGTAATCGACTTTTTTCATGTGCATGAAGATATATTTTAACCGGAAATTTAAAAATATTTATTTTATAAAAAAAATAATGAATTATATCTATCTTAGCAAAGCTTTTCTACACACCCTAATCAGCATGCTATCTAACAATTTGTTGGTTTTTTTGGTAACATCATAACGTAATCGATCCACGTTAATTTACACAGTCGCCTATGCCAAAAAATGTATAAAAGAGAAGAAGAAAGGAAAAGAAACAAATTGAAGTAAATAACTAAGAAAAATTAGTGAAAAGGGTTTTTATATTGTTTATCTAATCATAAATTATCATATATAATAAATTAATTGACTTTTATGATAATTATTTTGAAAGTCATTATTTTTTTTACTGATGATAGTAATGTAATTTTATACATTAGTAATAAATTCATGTATAAAAAATATAATTTATTTATATATATTTAGAGTTTAAATTTTTTTAAACCATCAATAAATAATAAAACATGATATTATGGTAAATAAAATAATTATAGAAGTCAATAAATTTCTTATACATATTGATTTATTATTAGATAATAACATTATAAAAATTAGGGATA
>PYAF01000570.1:155977-168220 GCA_007407185.1 Glycine tomentella
ACATATCTTATTATATGTTCATATATGATTTTTATATATTTTAAACCTATGATTTGGTTCGATTTAAATTAGTATGTTAAAAAGATTTAATTCAATCCAATAAAATATGATAAAATATGATTTGAATTAGATTGGATGGTTCAAATTTTACTACTACATATTGAGCATTATTATTTTTAAAACAAACATAAAATGTATGTCAATCAATTGATTAATCATCTTACAACATAATTTTTTTCTTTGCCTAAAGAAACAAAAACATATATGTATATATATATATATATATATATATATATATATATATAAAATCAAAATAAAAGTCATGGAGAATGAAATAATATATAATTTTGCTATGTTGGTTTGATACATGAAAAATGTATAATAAACATAACGGTGAAACACTAAAAAAATCATATTAAAATATATAAAAATCATATATGAACATATAATAAGATATGTATATTAAAGAGTATCGTTTTTGTTTAGATCGATTTAGTTTTGCTAACATCAATTATAAACCAATCCAAATCATCGATTAAGAAAAAACATGATCCAACTCAATTTGCAGAAGATGACTTTTATGTCAAAAGTGAATCTAAATCGATTGAATCATTCAGCATCGAGCAGAAAAAAAAAAGTTGGGAAAATAAGAGTAATTGTAAAAGGTGCGTGGCTGCGTGTAACTCGTGGCTCCTCCCACCTGAGCTGACCCTATATAAGCACTCAGATCAGTCGGACACTTGTTCACTTCCTCTCTCTCTCTCTCTCTCTCTCTCGTAAGCTTCTTTGCTCAACACTTTATCAGATCCGCGTTTCGCTTAGCACCACATCAATATCATATTTGCTTCTCTCTTCCTCACTTTTCTATTCACCGCTCCTTCCATCTTATTGCTTCTTTATGGATAAATTAAGACACCATTCCAAATTTTATTATTTTCTTAATTATATTATATTATAAACAACGATCTCGCGCTGCTTCTTTTCTTTTTAAATTTCTGAATCATTTTATATTAAGAGGTCATTTTCTGATGTTTCACATAATCCATCGTACATGGAATTAGTTCTCAATGATTTTGCATGTTAGCTCGTTAATTTTACCTAAATGTGTCCGTATTTTATGTTTTGGATTATAGATTCCATTTTCATCTATCAATGGCTCCAGTAGCTGCAGCATCTTCAGATTCAATCAAGCCAAGAGGTCTTTCATCAAACATTTTGGCTTATAGATATAGAGTGTTTATACACCCTTTCTTTGGTTCATTTAACACCTCCTAAAGTTTTATTCTGTATAACCCTTTATTTGGTTAGTTGACTTCATATGTTTTGATTTCTATAGATGTTTGCATCGTTGGTGTTGCACGTACACCAATGGGTGGATTTCTTGGTACTCTGTCATCTCTATCTGCCACCAAGCTAGGCTCTATAGCTATTGAAGGTAACTATGGAAGCCTATGTCAGTGCTTATTACATTCCATTTGAAACTTATTTGTGTTTACATATTTTTCGTTAGCTGCTCTTAAAAGGGCCAATGTTGATCCATCCCTTGTGGAAGAAGTATTTTTTGGAAATGTTCTTAGTGCTAATTTGGGGCAAGCTCCTGCAAGACAAGCTGCTCTTGGAGCAGGAATATCCAATTCAGTTATCTGCACTACCGTTAACAAAGTTTGTGCATCAGGAATGAAAGGTGTGTTTATAATAAAAACAATTCTATTTGTTTCTTTGTATTTTTGTTTAAAAATACAGAAAAAGGATATTAACCTTGTTCTGGTTATTGCAGCTGCAATGCTTGCTGCACAGAGTATTCAATTAGGCACAAATGATGTTGTTGTGGCTGGTGGTATGGAAAGCATGTCTAATGTACCCAAGTACCTGGCTGAAGCAAGGTCAATATTGCCTTTAATTCGACACTCTCCTTAAGATTAGTTCTTGTGTTGAAATAAACTGATTAATACTAAAAGTTCAGGAAAGGATCACGCCTTGGACATGATTCACTTGTTGATGGGATGTTGAAAGATGGTTTGTGGGATGTCTATAAGGATGTTGGCATGGGAGTGTGTGCTGAGCTTTGTGCAGATAACCATGCATTAACAAGAGACGACCAGGTATTTTAGGATTAATTTCTGTTCAGAAAGGTTTCGGTAGGACCATTATAATCAATTTTTTGTTGATGTCTCTGTTTTACCCGCAGGATAACTATGCAATTCAGAGTTTTGAACGTGGAATTGCTGCCCAAGAAAGTGGTGCCTTTTCATGGGAAATTGCTCCAGTTGAAGTCTCTGGCGGAAGGGGAAGACCATCAACAGTTGTTGATAAGGATGATGGCCTAGGAAAGGTAACCATATAAATAACTTGAACCATGGTAATACTTGTTCTTGTATAAATATGGTGAGCCTACGAAAACACATGCTTACCCAATAATTCACGAGTCTTTAAATTTGTTAGAAGACTATAAGGTGATAATTAATCAAGAGTTGGGATTGGAATTTATGATTTTTTTTCTCTTCACATTAACAACATTTATATGTATGTTACTTCTAGCTGCAATTATTGTTACTATAGCCATTAATTTTGTCTATACTTTCAGTTGAATACAAATAAATATATTGTTAAATTTTTCCTTTTCCTATGCCAGTTTGATGCTGCCAAGTTACGCAAACTTCGGCCAAGTTTCAAGGAGACTGGAGGCTCTGTTACGGCTGGCAATGCTTCCAGCATAAGGTTAATATATTATCGAAATTTGTTAAACTTTTTCCTACATAATGATTTGTATTTGGATGCCCTTGTCAATTATTTATTGTTATAAAATACTATATATATATATATATATATATATATATATATATATATAGGGATTCAAATGACTTTTTTAATTGGTCGTGTGACCTTAAAAAACTTTTAATATTGACCATTCGTGTATGGTTGTATGGTCCAAATTTGTTCATCTTATTCTTATATAAAATGGAATTTTCAATGTATAAATCTCCAATATGTGTGTCTTAATCGCTCAAATGCTATTAACTGACATATATCTACTAGTTTTTTTTTGTAATTTTTAGTTTGACATTAGTGATTAGCCCTGGTTTTTAATAAAATGAAAATTCTCTTGCTAACAGTGATGGTGCTGCTGCACTAGTTTTGGTGAGTGGAGAGAAGGCACTGAAGCTTGGGCTTCAAGTTATTGCAAAAATCACTGGATATGCTGATGCTGCTCAGGTACGTAAAATATATTTTAAATATGAACTACATCTTCAGACTATAAAAAATAAGAAATAGAAAAACCGTTTTGGCATTCACATTATTTCTAGTGTTTGATATGTTATTAGTATAATTTCATACTCATATGAGGTTGAGCTGTGCAGGAACCAGAGTTATTTACAACGGCTCCATCCCTTGCCATTCCCAAAGCTATTGCCAAGGCGGGGTTGGAGACTTCACAAATTGATTTTTATGAAATTAATGAAGCCTTTGCGGTAGGATTTCATGTCAAGGTTTCAATGGTAGTAATTTTTCAACTCATGATGCGGTGAATTTTAATTCTTCATATTGCTGTCTGTAGGTTGTGGCTCTTGCAAATCAGAAACTTCTTGGACTTAACTCGGTTAGTTTTTCCCCTTGTCACTGTGGGAAAGTTGTAATCCTTTAGTGCACGTATAATAAACTATTTCCAATTGACTGTCTTGAAGAGTGCATGCTGTTGTAAGTCCAGAACCCCTCTTTGCACAGTGCAGAACATGTTAAAATTTGTCTATAATGTAAGAAAAACTAAATAATCTAATCATGCATAACAACATAATCAATTAGATTAAGTGCGGAAAAATTAAGATCATAAATACCTCCTGTCATTGCTCACGGTTTTGAGTCTTTGGATTGCACTGAAGATCTCTCTTGAGTCTTCTAAACTCTGATTCTAAAGCACTAGATGGTGTATATGCTGATGTATATAGAATGAGTTCAGGGACCCAAGAAGGCTGTAGACACACTTATTTATAGACCCCTTGCCATCAAAGGGTCAGTTACGGTCTGCTAAAAGAAGACGTTAATGTTGCAAAAAAATAAGAGATGTGGGTAGTGATCAGTTTCCTGAATTATTGTTGACCACTATCAGGTTGGTTACAGATATTTTGTAATTTCAAAATAAAAACCAACATATAATCCATAATTTAACTTCATTGTGACCATTAATGGATGCACCCCTCCATTTATTTCTTTTACTCAAGTAACTATTGTTTTGCAGGAAAAAGTAAACGTACATGGTGGAGCTGTTGCACTGGGTCATCCTCTTGGTTGCAGTGGTGCTCGCATTCTGGTGACACTTTTGGGGGTATGTGCTCAGTTCATAACTTTGATTTTTTATAATATATAGTAGCATGCATGTTGACAGATTGCCTTGTGTTTGTAGAAAAAAGTCTATCATAATGCTCATCTCTTAAATTCTTTGTTTAATTATTTAAATTCGTTATGTTCAATTATTCAAAAAGATAATGTAATAATTTTATTATTTTGTCCATTTTTTTTAATAAATTACATTGAGAGTAGTTTGTTGTGAGAGTGAAATGAACAAATCTTGATCATTTGATCTTATATGAATGTTTTCTTCTTGTTCTTTGCCATAACGCCCATTGGTATTACAACACAAAATAATAAGATTTTTAAAGTGATCATCTGATATTTTAAGTAACTTATAATTCTGACTATAAGTTGTTGTTGGGATAAGGCTTTGTTGTTGTTGTTTATGATTTTGACTATGTATGAATCTTTCCCCAATATTGAATGTGTTCTTTTTTGATTCAGTTAATCTAAAAGTCATCACCTGCAGGTACTGAAGCAGAAGAATGGGAAGTACGGAGTTGGTGGCATTTGCAATGGAGGAGGTGGTGCATCTGCCCTTGTTGTTGAGCTTCTGTAAGACCTATTTCATGTTCCGTAGATGTCCTTTTAAGAGCCAGCGTTTGCTGCAAAGCTCAAAAGATCTTGCCTCCCTCTTTAGCAAGCGAACATGCAAGTTTCAAATTTATTACAAGGACAAGACCGAACGAGAGAGAAATTTAGCTACATAGTTGTTAGCTTTAAGTCGCATCTTCTGAAAGTGAAATTTTCTTAGCATCAAAGTAGAACATGAAACAACATTATCCAAATTTTAGTTTTCACCGAAATTTTATTGGGGTACTTTGGTTTGGAATGAATCATTATAAAACCTGTTATTCCAAGCACAAGATTACAGATTCCCGTGGCTTGCAAAATGTGTTCCAGAACTGAAATTGCCAAAAAGAGTGGAAATAATGAAGTTGTAGTTTGTCTTGCGTCGGCTAATTTAGATCTAACATTTTATTCTGAATATTCTCGCACGCCAAGCAAGTCAAAGTATTTTATCTTTCTTAGGGAGTTGGTTAAAAAGATTCACAACACGCGGTAGGATTGACTAAGCATTCCAAGATTTTTTTTTTTTTGTTCCTAAGATTAATATGAGAAATTTACAGTGTAACGTCTACATTAAGTTTTTGGGTTATTATTGTTATTGAAGTAAAATATTTATCAATGATAAATATCTATTAAAAAATTTGACTAATTATTTCTATTAGAGTTTTTTTAATTATATTTTTTTCATATATAAAATTTAAATTTGAGATCTTACTTAAATAATTTAAGTTTAATTTTATTCGAATTAATAAGATCTTGATAATTAATGCTAGCTTTAGATAGAATCTATTCTACTTATCCTTATTGCCTTTATTTTTCTTCCAGTTACTTATATAAAAGAGTAGTGTTAGCGCATACTTTCTACTCCATTTGGTAAAAGATTTTTAGTTTGGAAGATTAGTGGTCAATGAACGACGAATATTTCTTGAACTTTTGATAACTAACATGAAGGAGGAATAAAAGATGGTTATCCAACCAAATACGTAAATATATAAAATCGTAAAATTAAACTATAATAATATAAAAGAATCATAAATGGTAAACTTAATACCTGCTTAATTTCTGTACTTTTATTACACTAGTTTTTGTGTAAAGAATGAATATTTAGGTGAGAGATTTTAAATAGAAAATTTAATTTGTAAGAGAATTTAAAATTTTAAATATTAGGCCGATTGTTATAGTTTCTTTTATGAAATATTTTTTTTTCCGTTTTGCATGATTTTGTTTCAATTTTTCAAAATAATTGGAAACTAAAAAAAAAATATGACTAAAATCAGAAGTTAGTTTAAAAAGTTTTTCATAAAATCAATTATTTCTTAAAAAAATATTTTTTAGAATGGTAAACAAAAGCAAATTACCTTATACTGTTTTTTTAAACTATTTTACATGAGAATAAGTTTTATTTAAAAGTTGTATTTGTTTTATGGTATCGAAAAAGATTATCGAGAAAGTGACTGAGAACATTGTATTTTCATGTTTGATATAAGTTTTATAAAAAAAAAACTTATTGATTTATGCAATATGAATTATTTATACTTGTCATTTTATTTTCATGGTGAAAGGTAGAAATTATTTTTTTTGGAAATGGAAAGGTCCATCTTACATTCCCATAAAAAATGGAGCTATTTTCTACTATGTCCTCACTTCATTCTTTCACTTTTATAGTTTAATTTTTAATTTTTTATTGAATAAATTTTTATGGAAATTATATTTGTACGCATAATACTAGCTGGCCTATTTATGAAATTTCTTTTATGAACCCTAGCCTAGCTTGCCTCAGCTTCTCTCTCTCTCTCTCTCTCTCTCTCTCTCTCTCTCTCTCTCTGTAGTGAATCGAGATTCATCACTTAAACTCGGCCCATTGTACGTTTCTCTTTCTCATGTTCGTTTGCTTTCGATTTTATTTTGCTTCCTAACCTCATTCTTTTCGTTCTTTCCTCAGCTCCGCTTTCTTCAAATCGTAAAGTTTTTTGGGATTGAAGACCGAATCGTTAGTGAGTTTTAGTTTTAATGTTTGTCTGTTACAACAAAATCTTTGTTCTGTTCTATAGTTTTCAACCATCGTGTTGCTGATTTTGTGATGTTCACCCTTTCTAAGCTCTCTCTTGCAGTGTTACTACCACTGCATGTACTTAAAAACTTGTTAGGATTTCCAGCATTTAAGGTTGAAAAGATTGTGTCTATGAGAATGGAGTTGAATGCTTTCCCCAAGTCAATTTCAAGTCAGTTGGGGATTTTAGCCTCTATTTTAGGTTGTAGGATATATTGGTATACTGACCTGAACTTTAGTAAATGGCCTTTTTTTGAAAACCTATTCAGTTCACATTGTTTCTATTGGCCTAAATTTCACATAATTGGAAAATTTGGGACTTCATTGGTGGAATCTCGTGTTCAAGTGAGAAGCATGGGAGGTACAAAGAAAAAGTGTTAGGTGAAATGGTGAATCACACAAGCAATAAATTACTGCTATGACTCATTTGCTTCTCAATCATTTTGTTCCAAGTGATATTTTTGGAGGTTATTAAGAAATTCTACATGTTTAGTTGTTCGTGTTCTCTTATTTGGTTTAATCTATTAGAAAATAATGAAAATCTACATGGTGATGCTCTTCATCTTATCCAAATTATCTCAACCCTTCAGCACAATTCCAATTCTAATAGCCTATAATCTTGCTGACGTTGTCTTATAGTCCAATTGTGTCATGGTACAACATCAATATCCTCAACACATCCCATCTTCCTAAGCAACAATTATTTTTGTACAAAATAATCAAGAACCTAAGATAATGAAAGAAGACTATGATATATAGAAATATCGAATAGTATAAAAATTCATTTAAATAATTTGATATTATACACACACATCATTGTTTACTAACCTAATACCTATTAAGTTACACAAAAACCTCTCATCAATCTTCAATCGTATATTTTAGTTCTGAATATTCATAAAATTTCCGTGATATGAATTCATCATTTTATTTTTTTAGGTGATTTTCAGGGTACAATGGCTTCCAACATCACGCCCACTGCCTTTGATAAAGAACAGGTAGGCGTTCTTTTCTCTTCCTCCAACTTTGGTAAAACTGATCTGGTTGTTGATGTGGTTAATTTGATTCCCCAATATGATTTCAAGTTTAAATTTTCTTTTCTCGGTGTTATTTGATTATTTAGTTTTTGGATGTGTTTCAATAATTCATGTGGTCATGGAGCAGATATTTGGAATGGCTGAAAAGGAGATGGAATATAGGGTCGAATTATTCAACAAGTAGGTTTCCCTGCTCCTGCTTGCCTTGATATTGTTTGCTGTTGTAAACAAGTATAATGTACAATCTGACTGCATTTTTTTATGAGATTTGTTGGTGCCATAATAATTCATTTTGCTAACCTTTTGTTGTTTCTACCATTCAGGTTTCAAGAAGTGTGTTGACAATAGGTAGGGAAACTCTTATGATTGCATAATCTGCCTGAGAAAGTGTCATGTTTGATGCCCTTCAAATGTCATCCAGTCCAGTCAATTTGGAAATTAGTTTCTTATTTCTCAGAGTTATCTGCTGTTGCATTATTTTGATGATGGCTCAATGTGAATGTTATGATAATATCTGTTTATCAATTTTTCTTCTCAGGTACAAGGAGTCTGAGCTAAATATGGGTGAAAATAGTTGCATTGACCGCTGTGTTTCAAAATACTGGCATGTAAGATGTTGCTTAAGTTTACTTTTGGATCTATCAGTGGCACTTATTCGAGTTGTCTATTAGTTATCCTTATTTTTCTCTCATCAAACTCAATATTATGCTTTAAGATAGTTTCTCACAGAGATGTTTTAGGATGAAATCTTAGTTGGGTTTTAGTACTAGGTTAAATGTGTGCTCCCTTCGAAAATTCCTGGTTAGACTTTAAGTGGTGTCTTGATAATTTCAGGAAAGCCAAGGCAAATTAAGTATATGTGGATTACAGAAGTCCTGACTTCAATATGGTTTTTGCTTTTGAAATAATGGGAAACTGCAAATGGTGATTGTCTTATTGTCTAAGCAGATTTTTTTTATATTTTTTTTGCTAGGTGACTAATCTAGTTGGTCAGCTGCTTGGGTCTGGGAGGCCTCCAATGTAATTCAAGTGTATTGTATTTTCTTTTGCGGTTAGCAACCTGGGAGCTATGTCTACGATATTATTAGTTGTTGCTTCCTTGGATTCCTTCCTTCCCAAGGAAGCGTAAATTTTAATACTTTGCAGAGTCTTTATTTTTGTGGTCAATCTGCTTTGTTTAGAAAGGGATTGATGAGCTTTTTTTAGGTCTTAACCCCTCAGTTTATCAGGGAAAAAGATCCTAACTAATTTGGAGTTTGGCTGAAAGTTAAATAAAATTTGACAAAAAATTATTTGTCAAGGATTGATGAGCTTTTGAGGTAACCAATGGTGGACAATAAAATTAATTTTAGATAAATAAGGTCATTCTTTGTTTCTAATTTATGACTTTTTAGTTCTACCGTACTTTACCATAGTGCTTTTCTATCAAATTTATTTAAACTTTATCCTCTTGCAACCGCATTGTTCTTTTCCCCCGTTCGACGTTATGCAGTTAGAAACTTAGGAATTATTTCTTCCTTTCCGTTTTCAAACAGTATACTTACAATTATTCCTCGCCCACTTTCTTGATTATCACCAAATATATACCACAAATTCAAATCAATATATTAATACCTCATTGTTATTTTTTTTTTTTAAAAAAAAACTTGTTGCTATGGTTCTGCTCTGACATCAAGTGTCTTAGGACATGTTGAAGAGTATTATATTAAAATGTGATAGAAATTATTTTTTCTTAGTGAAAAAACAAAAGCACGCCTGACGGCCTGAGTATTTGCTTGTATTTGTGTACTAAACAAATAGCAATTACGGGAGTGACGAGAATAGAGTGGGTATTGCAACATAACTTTCATAAAATAAATCATCGCTCGATTTTGAAAATTAAAACACAAGTTCATTAATATCGTGTTCAACCATACAATCATTCTCTCTTTCAAATGGGATCAAACTTCGATAAATTATGACATTCATAAAAGTATGTATTGGGATTAATACTTTTAGAGAAAACTCGGTTTGATTTTTAAAAGTTACATATGTCATCATTGCATTTGAATCTAAGTGCATTATTTTCATAGTTATAAAAGATTAATAAAAAAAATGAATAAGAATCTAATTTACTTAGATTTAATTCCTTCTCAAAAAAATAGTACAGATTTTATCAGAGACATGGAGACGTTCCAGAACCTTTTGCTACTTCCTGTCTATGAACTTCTACATTTCTCACAGATAGATGTAATAAATGGGGGTTGACGTAGGTCACATAAATTAGGAGACTAAAGGGATAATTCTTAAACTTAGAAAATTAAAATGAGATGCCAAAGTTCTATTTTAGTCTTTATATAAAATATGTTAAACAAGAGCATTACAAATACATGGGTTTTGCCCTTCTCTCAGAAAGTGTTATAAAGAATTTTGAATATATATATATATATATATATATATATATATGAAAATTAAAAACTAGTATTTTCTATGAAAAATTATTGTAGTTAATAAATTAATAATAGTAAAAACTTTGATGAGAGTGGCAGTGGCAGCTAAGTCGATACCGTGCACATGCAATATGCATGAGAAAATGGAAAAGGAAAATGTAAAAAAACAAGAAATAAAATAGTAGAATAAAAGGAATAATTCTTAGCTAGCCAGAGCCCAGAGGCAAAAGTGAAGTGAGGTAATAAAGACAGCTAATGTGGGTGGGGACAGAAAAGTGGCCGTTAGAAACTTGAACGTTAAGCCCATCACAGAGAATCCAATACTGATATAAATACTCCCATTTCTGAGTATCTTTCATTCACTCAAAAACTAGAAGATGGGGATGGTTGTGGTGATTTCTCTTCCTTTCATAATCTTCTGCTTACTTCTTGGTTTCGGATGTTACTTCTTTGGAAGAGCCAGAGGAAGGAGAGAGGTTCAAACCAACCCTCAAGTTTATGGGATGCCAACTCCACCCCCAGCTGATTCGCCTTCACCAACCCACTCCAAGACAGACAATACTCATAATGTTTGATTTCAAATACATATACGTCATATATATTGGGTTTCTTTTGTTGTAATTATTTGGTCCTTTTAGTAATTCACTCCAATAATATTAAGACCTCTCCCCCATTTTATTCATTTCCATAACCTCTATTTATTTTTTGTCTTTTATGTACTATCCCTTGTTTCGAGGTTGAAAGTTCAATCAACTTTTATGCATTTTTATTGTCTGAATTCAATTTTGCTCAAGTTGTGTTTCTAGAGCCGAGCATTCCATAGTGTCACTGGCCTTTGGTTAGTTTCACAAAATACCATCAATCAGTCATAAGTCTTTACGATGTTGGGAATTTTAAAACCAGACAAATTCTCGGTAAAGTTCTTTTTTTTTTTTTTACAGGAAAAAAAATTAGATGTTATATTTACGTATTTTTTATATTACCTTTTTATAAAAATAAAGTTTACTTCGATTTATATTGATTATTAAGTTAAAATTTTAATTTTGATTAAAAAATACAAAAAAGAAAACTCGACAATATTTTGTTATTTTGGATACTAATGAATAAACGCTACTCAGCTTCTCACTGATCGGCAAACTTACGAGCGTTAGTTATTATGATATTATATTGTCTCGAATTACTTTTCCAGGCAAAAGAACCTAAAAAATACAAATTAAATAAAAAATTATGAATTTAGAATTGTTTTGAAACTATTTACCAATCTGGGACAGTTGGTCCCGCCCAAAATTGGACATGACCGGTCCCGCCTGAATCTGGACGTGAACGGTCCCGTCCAATTTTGGGCATCTCTAAATCCGTCGCTAAATCGATTAGCCACCGGTTTAGCGACGGAAAATTTAGTTTTTTTATTTTTTGTTTGCGACCAAAATATTCCGTCGCAAAAATTGTTAGTGACTAAAATAAAAATCAAAATTGACGTGTTTTGATTTTTGACGTAAAATATCATTTAATATTATTTATTTTTATTTTTATTTAATTTAAAAGTATTTTTAGACTGATCTTCATCATAAATATGATATTTTTTACTTTTATTTAATATTATTTTATTTTGTATATTTTTTAATTTTATATGATTTTATTTAATATATTCTGGATTTTTTGTATATATAATTTTTAATATATTATTTTATTTAATATAATTTCTAAATTTTTATATGATCTTGTTTGATATTTTTTGGATTTTGTATATATAACTAATTTTTAATAAAATATTTTATTCAACAAAAAAAACTTTTCAATTTTATTTTTG
>PYAF01000570.1:168320-189433 GCA_007407185.1 Glycine tomentella
GGTCTAACTTTTGATAGAAATGTCCGATCGAGGTGTACAATATGTCGAAATGCTCGAAATTGATAGAAGTAATGAAAAAAATAAAAAATAGCATGCAATTAACTGACTAAATAATTAAAAAATTAGAAAACAAGAAAATTTTGGGATGTTCGAAGATTAAATCACAATTTTGAGGCACTTAGAAGCCTTTTTTGGGAAATTTTTTTGACCAAGGACTTGCCAGCGCCTTCTCCTCTCAATTTCGAACGCGTGGCCACCGGTTTCGCCTCAATCGGACATTCCAATCAAAAGTTATGACCGTCCGAAGTTTATATACGCATCGCTTCATCTGTGCAGGACTAACACGTGTCACAAATTGGTCCCGCCCAGAACTGGACAGGACTGGTACCGCCCAGCACCAGGCTGGACTGCCCCCCTAGTCCCGCCTGGTGCTGGGCGGTACCAGTCCTGCCCAGTTCTAGGCGGGACCGGCTGCCCCAGATTGGTAAATAGTTTTGAAGCTGTCCTAAATGCGTAATTTTTTATTTAATTTGTATTATTTGGGTTCTTTTGCCTACTTTTTCACACTAACAACCGAACGTCCTTAATAGGTTTTTTTTTTTTTTTATAAACAATCATCAAGTGGTCACATTATAGGGATTTTAAAAGAAGAGAAATTTTAAAGTGTTAAATAGTGAAGGATAAATTCTCTATCTGTACCAAAAAAGAGAGAGGGATAAATTCTTAGTACATTTACACGTTATGGTTAGTAGTCAATTTTCAGTGTTTTAATACTTATTTAATTAACTAACTCTCAAAGAATTTGACATGTTTAGATCTGTTAAAATTAATTTACGTACCTGTTATAATCAACTTTAACTATTGAAATTAATTTTCCTAAAAGTTAAAATATGAAAATAAGAAAGAGTATATAAGTAATAGGTATAAATATGATAGGTGATACGATATATAAGACTGATCCAGTGATTAAGAAAAATAAAAGGAAAAGGCAATAGGAGAGGTTGTAACTCCAAATCGTTTCAACAGATATTTTTAACAAAACTAATATACTAAAATTTGTCGATAAAAAGAAATATATGATAGTGATATATGATATGGTGGGAAGAGGGGAAAAAATGTTAATCACTTAATGTTTAGAGAAGAAAAATGTTATGGTATCATTACTCTTAAAATATGTACACTAAAAATGTGATATAGAGATGTCGACTCCAAAAGTTGTGTTTATTAAGACTATCTATAACATCATATTTATGCGAATTGCTTAAAAATAAGACATTTTTTTTTATTATCGTTAAAGCATTTGACGAGGCTTTTTTGTAAAAGCATTATTGTAAGCTAAGTTCCTTAACTAAATTTTATCAATAAAAAAAGTACTGTAAAAAAACAGCCAAATAAAATTAAGCACATACTTTAGCAACCAACTGAAGATTGTGCTCACAAAAAAAAAAAAAAAGCAATTGAGGATTGTGTAGAGTTCTTAAATTTATATGACATTATAAAATTTATAAATTTAAGCTAAGTAATAATGCATTATAGATGTTGTAAGATAAAATTTAAATCCACAATGTTAATCGAAAAATTCATTTGCAGTTTTGAATAACCAAAAAAATATTGTTAATAAGTGTTATAAAGATATTGATAAAAAAAAAACATTAAATATACTTTATTAAGTGTTTGTTTCTATATTTGAGTTATATAAGACATTTATAAAGGGGTAATCACTAGTGTGAGAATTCCAAGAAGAGGTGAAACTAAGTAATTTTTTATTGGGACAGGATTATATCAATGTTCAGCTTTAAGTCATCATTTGTTTGTCTTGGATGTGCTTATCAAGGACATGCATAAGATTATCCCTAATTGCATGTCTTTTGCGGATGATATAGTATTGATTGAGGAATCAAGAAAAGTAGTTAATAATAAGCTTGAACTATAGAGATAGACTTTGAAAACAAAGGATTTTCGTTTAAGTAGGAGTAAGGCAGAATGCATCCAACTGCAGTTTTAGTGAGATAAGAAGCTTTTGGATCAAAAGTTAAATTGGGGGAAGATGTCATATCACATGTCTCTAAGTTTAGATATCTAAGATCAATCATACAAGATGATAGAAAAATTAATGAAGACATTAGACATAGGATACAAGTGAAATGACTTAAATGAAAAAAAAAATATTGGAGATTATTTATGATCGCATCTCCCAAATTCAAAAACAAGTTTTATCATACAATTATACGTTCAACTATACAAGACAAAATAGAATACAAAATAACGTTATAAAAGAAAAGTTTTGATATAACATCCACTAAGAAAAAGTTGACAAAAAAGTAGTTAAGGTGAATTTGACATATACAAAGAAGACCATAATAGATACCAATTAGAACAATGAATGACATGATTTTTAGCCCAACAACAAAGGAAAGAGGAAAATCGAAAAGGACATTAGAGAAATTCATTAAAGTAGACTTGACACATAATGATATTTTTTAAACCTTAATTTTTAACCATGCCAAATGATATATTATAATTTATGTAGTGAATCTCACTTAATGAAATAAGACTTTGTTGTTGTTGTTATTTTCTTGAAAAATATTTAGAAAATAAGAAATTAACCTTTTGTTTTGTTAACATGTAAAATCAACGTTGAAACATATTTTCCTTATAATTAATAGTTATTAATAATAATTAATATTCCCTTTATTTAACTTTAATAAGGAACAATAAATCTAAATTAAGATTTTGTTAACATAAAACTTTAAAATTAATTTCAAACAACTAAGACTAAAAAGTTTAATATTGTACTTTTATACGAGAAAATAGTTTTATCATAATACTTGATTGATAGCATATATATCTGTTATACAATTAATATTTTTATTTATTTAATATTTTGTTCACTTATAATAAAATCAGCCGTAAAGAAAGCATGAAAAAAGAGAAAGTGTATGTCTCACAAATTTGATAGGCATTGACATTGGCCCGCTCCTCTGTTTTTGGATCTGAAAATCAAGGAAAAGGAGAAGGATCAATTAACAAACATCATTACATAATATAAATATAAATATATACTAGAAGAATCTAACAGTTAAGGAGCCAAAGCCACATCATTCAATCCTCGATCTTGCAGATAGAAGTTAGGAGCTAGTGATGAACCATGGCGGTACGTACGTCCGTACGCATGCAATTAATTAATATTTGTTGATGGATGGCTTTGTCAGGAGAGGGGTAGAGTAGAGGTAGAGCATTACCTAAGTTTGGGGACTCGGGAGTTCTCGGTAATCTTCAACAATGCCAGGAATGAGAGAAAGAGTAACTTAATTACCTTCTTCTTGCTTCATGCTCAATCATTGCAGAAAAAATGGTTTTGCTGCATATGTAGTGTACGTACTTGGGCTTTATTAGGAATCAGTAGTACTTATTGCATCATATACTGGTATACTTCTCTCTGTATTCTTTACAGTAGAGTTTGATATTTGTGTATAAACTATATACTTATTTATTCGATCGACCTGCGTACTATTTTATATATTTCTTGTTGGATTAACTGTTTTATACTAATTCATCTCTCTCGACCCTCGCTCGAGTCACACGGAAAAAAACAAAATCATAATTGCAATGTTACTAAGGAGATGCCAGTCACTCTCCTGGGCCAAAGAGTTTATTCTTAATTTTTAAGGATTTGATATTCAAGTGTGTAAACTGTAAAGTGAGAAAATGGATATGTATCTATCCCTAATTGAAAATTTGATATTTAATTTACGTAATAATTTGATTCAAATTTAAGGGTTCATGCACGTACCCTTACATACCTTTGTCGAGGTAAATTATTCCTTTACCGGTGCATTGTACTTAGTGAATTTTTCCTGTTACCATCTATACCTAAGCTTAGTTATGAGCCAATCCTCAATCCTATTTTTTATCTTGTTTATTTTTAAGCTATAATAAGTTCTTAAATGCTGATAGAGGTCTATTTTTTATCAACAGCAGCAATTATTTTAAATTACTGAAATGGGTATAAATTATAAAAATGAATAAGTCGCGTTGATTATAGTAAATTAAATTTTACAAAATATACAAAGTCGTGTTTAAAACATGACTTTTTTTGTTCAAAGTTACGTTTTATAACACGATTTACCTTTTTCTTTTTTAAAAGAAAAGTACACACTTGGTATTTTTTATAAAAAAAAAAAAAATACGTGTTTGGTAAAGAAGCCGCTGATAGAGTTAGAGATTCCTGTTAAATATGTCCCTTCCTCCTACATGTTCCATCGAACATGCATTACATTATAATGGAAAAACATTATGTTTTTTTAATTAAAAATTTTGGATTTTTCTGATAACAGTACTCTGAGCGTAGATTGAGATACTGTTTCAAATCTTTGAGATTGTTTGATCCACAAAAGAACAGATTACGATCTCACTGAGTTGTCATTTTACATTTGATAATTGATATTTTATTTGAACTTAAAGCAATGCTGATTTGTTTTTATTTTTTAAATTCCTGAATGGGTGCCATCACAATATAAAATTAACTCTAAACAAAAGGAAAGAAAATGGCTTAAGAAACAATTATTAACATTAGAAACATAAGAGTAAAAACATTTTCAATGGTGTTCATTTAAAATAATTCACTTGTAGATTTTTAAGTGAGTCCCACTATGGCACATTAAATTTAAGTAATTCACCTATATTTTAATCTCTCTTTCCTTCTTTTTTTTTTTTTTTTTATAGATTATCCTCCAAAGGTAATAAAGACCTACATTATACTTTAATAAATACTATTCTTAACCAATCCATTTTTTTTAATTTGCACTTAATTTTGTTTCACCATTAAATTATTAAAGTATTAGCTTTTTAAGTAATAAATAATTGTTTTATATTCGTAAACTGTCCACCTTGTCAACTAAACACTAAAACACACATGTTTAATTTGAATTAATGTTCTCAGTGACTAAACGTACTTTTAAACAGTCTCTGTATATCTTTTGTTTCAAACATACTTTTGAATACTTTGGAACGATCGATAATTATTAAAACATGCTATAAACCACCTTGAAGAGAAAAGAAGACGAAGAAGAAAAAGAAACAGCAGTTCCTTAATGTAAAGGATTCACTTAATTAATCAACTTTATTAGAGTTTCTCTAATTAAGAATTCAATGTGATCTCGGTACGTATAAAATCACTCTACCCAATTTAAACTTTGAAGAAAAACAGTCATCAAATAATCACTGAAATTATAAATATGAAGAACTTAATAAGTTCTTGAGTTACTTTTCTTCAAATTTTAGAACATAATTAGTCTTTGAAAAGTGAAATTATACTAATTTAGTCGTCAATAAAATAATTAACGACTAAAATTTGTTCCTAACATCTTAATTGAAATTGGTGAAGGACTAAATAATTAACCATAACGGTCTTGAAAGATTATTTGATGACTATTTCTTTCTTTAACTACTAAATTGGAATGAATGAATGATTTTTTTAGAGACCAAATCCATTTAAATAATAAGCTTTTTTTGTTGAGAGAAATTTGTTTAAAGAATAATTATTTCCTGCAAATAAGTAGTTACAAAATATGCACTAATGCTTTCGTTTCAATTTAGAGAATACAGTACTATTTAAATGGATTTAAAACTAGGAACATATCTACACTACCAACCACCAAGCATTAATATTCTAGCACCACGCACTCGCAGATTAATTTTATAAGGAAATTCCTGGGATGAAAGTTATAAACTGATTGGTAACAACGAGGAATTTAATTTTGTGAAATTCTTTGTAATGGTTAAGCTTCCATGTTTTGTTTATTTTCTCAACTACAGTTTCATGCAAATCAAGATTACAATAATTTGTATATACACATTAATTTTTCAATCCAAACTAAATAACTAAGGGTTCGAAGCCATGTTGGGAGTTGAAACTTCATTGCCACAAATTGGACAAACCTTCTTAATTTGAAGCCACTTTCTTATGCAATCTGAATGATAAGGGTGCTCACATTGAAGTGCCACCAGCGCTTCACCTTCTTCATATTCAACCTGACAAATCACACAACGATCAATGCCACTCTTGCTTTCAGCACATTGGCAAGTATAAGGGTACAAGCACAAAGAGATTTCATTTGCTGATAACCCTCTTGTTTCTTCTCCTATAAACTCTTCTAACTCCATCAATTCTTCATAAGATAATTCGTCTGGATCAATCTCATCTTCTTCCATTTCCATGTCTTCATCATCGTCGCTTCCTTCACCTTCAAGAAACCGAAGCTCAGTTTCAAACTCTTGACTCACTATAAAGTCAGGATCACCATCATCATCATTATCTATAGAGGAGTCACTTAGATATTCATCACTTTCACTTTCAATAGTTGAAAGCATTGTGAACTCTATCTTGTTCTTGCATGCTCATTGCTAGAATAAAATCAAAGTCAACTTCTTCTAGTTCAACGTAAGGGTGTTTTTGGGAAGACTGTTTCCCCTCCTCACGTTCCATTGAAGGAGAAAAGGGTGTTCCAATGCAGTTGGTAGATTGAGAACAGATCAATGCATGCAATTGGGGTATTTGAGTGGATGAATATAGAATCATAGTTTTTGAGATTTCTTTGGGAGATGAACAAACTTCAATGTAAAGTAATGGTAACCCTTTATCATGGATTCCTAACATTCCAGATTCTTGTCTATTCCAAGGTATCCCACCGTGGCATTACCAATATAACGCTAATAAACTTTGAACTTTCTTTTTGGATAAGGCAACTTTTATACAAAGCAATAGCAAAACATTATCCTTAAGCTGCAATATACCTTATTCCACAGAAGAAGCTATCGATTAGCATACCCAGCTCTTACATTTATTTATGTATTACATTATTTAGTAGTATTTGTCAATTTCTTGATACAAAAATCAAAATCAAAGAAACAAAAATGCTTTGTAAAACCTTTGTCATAGTTATTTCACTTGAGGGAAAAAACCAAAAAAGATATAAGAAAACTTCAATAAGAAAGTCATCTTCTTTATCTTTACTTGATGCCTTTTTTCCTGTTACGAAAGAATATATAACAAGGAAATAAAAAATAAAATAAAAAAACTTTTTCATCCTACCAAATCACAAAGATGCATTGATACAAAGTGGTTGTATGTGTACCCTCTACTAAAATATCCTACCTTCTCTGCCTTGGAAGAACTCTTTTCCTTTTAGTTATACCTTTTCTTGCAAACTTAGATGTACGGGTTACCTTGATGTCATGGACTGTGCCTATGTAATTGCCATGCTTAGTGGCAATGCTTGTGTAACTGGGATCTCCATGACTATGATTTCTTTTACTTTTATATCTAAGATCTCTACTAATTTCAACTCGAGCATGATGTTTCCTAGGCTGCAAAGATCTCCTTAAGTGGGAGCCTTTATAGTCTCTGCTTCTACGAGAAATTGAGCTGCTTGCTTTTGCAGACGTTGGAAAATGGTATGAAAGGCTCTCATCTGTGTAATCTTCTCCAGTCTTAAAGGAGAACTCTTGATTCATGTCCACTCGGAACCTCCTTCTTCTTCTTCTCCTTCTCTTGAGCTTTTGTAGCATAAGACACAAGAAAGAGCAAGAATACTTCCAAACATGGAAACAAGAAGAGAAACATGCCCATATCATTTTGCAAGAAGACCGGCAAAGACATCCACATATGCCCAATTTATGCACCAGATAGAGGAACAACAGAACTGCAAGAAAACAGAACGCATATACCTAATTTCAGACGTGTCAAATTAAATAATAGGGGCTATGTTCATGTTAAGTAATAAAAAAGATCATGTTGCAATCTACCAAGCAGTTGAACTCACCAATGTACAATAACATAAATACCATGGCTAGCTTCAGGAGATTGGTAACGCAAAAGTTTTCGATATAGCACATGACATCCCATGTTGGTCCACACACTGAGCTGAAACATATCCAAAGACATATACATATATCAAGCATGAAGTGGGTAATTGAAGAAAGACTACTCTTAAGCACAAGGAGCACAAACCGCAAGAATTTTAATTATAAAAGTAAAACTACCTACGCAACATTTCACAACTATTCTAGAATATACGGTTGAGGCTCTAATAGTTGTGGAAATAGCAACATATAACCGCAACGTCTAAATTCTAAAAGACTATATAGTAAACTAGTATGGATATATCATAATCATGCGATATTAAACTATTTATAACCACTGCATGTTCTTACCTGCAAGACTTTCCGGAAAGATATTCAATTGGAGCATTAAAGAGTTTGCCAACAGCATTTCCTAAGCCCGAAGCAAATGATTCAATGACGTTGCCCATATTGAAGAATCAGAGTGCTGTAGGGAATATCATGGAACAAGTATTACTAACCCCTTTCCTGTAACTTTGGAGAGTTAAGAGAAAGAGAAGGTTTATATTTCAATGCAGTGCATTCAGCAAGCAATCTACTTATTTCTTTCTAAAACTGATGGCATTAAGGAAGACTACTTTAAAGGATTCTTCCTAACCCCTTTCTTTCCACTTATATCATTTTGTGCTTCCCCATAGTTAAAAATTACTTGCAGGACCATTCGGGTCCTGGCATATTGAAAAAGTAGAAAATGGAGAAAATGCTAACTGCCTCTCAGTCTACAATTTTTTTACTCTATAAAGACTTCTTAATCAAGAAGTGATTAAATTGTCTTTGATTTGAACATTATAACCTATTAGCGGCAGGAAACACGTGAGACAAGCTTGTGTACGTATTTCTATTGTATTATAATATTTTATTTTATTAAAATTGATATATTGTAATGATTATTCTTATTATGTATTGATGATGTGTGTATATTAATTTTATTTTAATATTTTCTAATCTTATATCTCTATAATTCATTTATGTTTGTACTTTTAATATATTTAATTAAGAAATAATTTTGAAAGATTGAGAATGAAAACAAATGAAATGCCAATTTTTTTTATCATTTCAAATAATTTAATACAAAACTTAAACAAAATAAACTAAAATATTTATAATTAAATATTTTAATTAATAATTTGGTTAGAAAAGGAAAGAAAGCATATAATTAAACATGTTTATCGTAGCATATAAAATTAAGGAAAAGATAGGAAAAAGACATTAACAATTGATAAATTAATTTTTGATGTTACAACACATGTAACAAAATTGTCCAGGTACTTGTATATATATTTGTGTTATATTTTTCAGTTTTTAATTAAAAACTAATTTTGAGGGAAAAATATGAAACATTATCTTTTAATAATAATAATAGAAAATTAAGAGAAAATAAAATAATTTAAAAATATTCCAATATTTTTTACAGAAAGACAAAATAATAAGAGAAAATAAAAACAAAATAAAATGTTAGTTTAACAACTATCACATTAACAATACCAAATTTATTTGTTACTACAGAATTCAACATTGTTACAACTTACAACATCTAGGAATTAATGAATATAATCCGTTAAAAATCATAACATGGTTAAGATCCTACCAACAAAAGATATCTGGATGAATAACCATTTTTCAAAGTCAGGGAAAAACTTAACAACTTTAAACCCCTTTTCTTCTGCATTCTGCTCAATGAATGACAAACCATAGATAGAAAATACGACAAAACTAGATTATAAGAACAATAAAATCATTATCGTTAATCTACAAAAATTGGAAAAACTGGAGAACACATGAAAAACTCACATAAAACAAAATTAATTGACCATAGAAAAACTACAATAATCTTGGTGCTGAAGTTCTTTTCAAAGATAGAAAGGTAGAAAGGAACCAAAAGTACATCAAGTGCACAATCCACTTCCTTTGCAAAGACAAATATGTAAGCAAAAAAAGAAAAAACATTATTCATTCCAGAGATAAGGACGTTGCATAAGAGAGAAACCACATCGTTTCATAGGAAATTAAAAGTTTAAAACAAAGTTTAATTCTTCCAAACAAAATAGGCCTCTGTTCCTATAAAAGTGTAGAAGTTCTTTTGTCACTCATTTGATAAATAATGAATTATTTTCTCATTTAGTTGACAACTTTGAAATTCCATGCATGGTAAAACTACAATAAGTTAATCGCACCCTTTTGATTGTTTAGCACTTGCAACATTTAAGAGGAAGGATTTGTAAAACAAAAAAGGTATTGTCGGGCCTTTCATTTTGCATGGATATGCAGCCTTTCGTTGTCACTATTTTATCAGTTCTTCAGGTTGAATTTTTATGTGAATCCTCTCTCCCAATTCAACTATATATATGCTTTAAGCGAAAAAAAACTATTATCATTAATTAAAAAATAATAATAAAATAATTAAAACTTTAACCTGATTGCAATATGAATTAATGAGTGCAAACGTATAATGTATGAGAAAAAAAAATTAAAAATAACTCAAATTTTACAAAGTGAGATTAAATTTTAAGGAAAAACAAGAACCTGATCTGAAATTTGACTGATTTGGAGTAGCACGCCGATAATGTGAAAAATGAAAATGCCTCCTTTATTGAGATGAGAGAGACAAAAGTAAAAGGTTACACGCAGTAGATGGTAATGAGAAACGAGTTTCAAGCAAGTAGTCATAGATAGGTGTAGAAAGAGAGTGTGGACAAATAGAAGAAGGAAAAAAAGAGAAGAATCATACCTGAGATTGAGAATGTAGTGTGGTGTACTGAGTTAGAAGAAATCCATGGATGGTGGGCAGATAAACATGATTTGAAGGCACAGACTGAGAGAGAGAGAGAGAGAGAGAGAGAGAGAGAGAGAGAGAGATTAGCAACGTGGAAGCAGTTTCTAACATAAATACTTTCGTAAAGGCTAATTTTTTTAAAAAAAATTGAAGCTTACGTTGTACTTGAAAGAGAAAAAGGAAGTACAGAATAATTAAAGAACATAATTGTCTGAAAAACAAATTAATCAAAAGTGGTTACCAAAAGTAATATTCATTTTATCTATTTTTATAAATTATAGATATAGATGATCACAATATCCAAACATCTAATTTTGCCACAATATATAATTGCATGGTTATAACTTAGAATACTTTTATATTTCATATAAAAGTCAAAACACATACATATGTGTATGGGGTACTTATAACATACACCACAGTTTACATTAAAACAGACTGTGCATAGGTTTTGTTAAAGATGCCTTAATTCCTTCCTGAAATAACGTTGTATGGGTGAATGCAAATCAATTCGTGGTTAAAAAAATTGTGGGAAAAGTATTTCTACAGTTATTACTAGTGAATGTACACATACATTTGTACTTGTTGTTCTACTTTAATTACTCTAACTTGCGTCCACTATAACTTTGAAACTAAATGAAGTTAATCTTGTCCCTCCTTCATTGAAAGGAACAAAACAAAGGTCAATGATGTTAATGCGTAAAGAGAATTGAAAAATACGTGTACCTGGATGAACAGTGTCGATAAAGATAAATTAACTAACCAAATGGTAGAAGAAACGAAGATGTCAGAAGTCGAAAAATAGCATTATTTGCTCTTCTCTTAGTTTAGGTACATAAGAAGTTAACTAAAAATAAAGTCGTAACTGCTATTTTTGAAAGAAAAAACTGCCGACTTAAAAGCCCGGTCCATTGAACAGGGCCGAAAGGAGAAGAATCAAACCAATCCATAGTTTCGAGGGTTGGGTTATTTGAGTACGTTCAACATTTTTAATTAACAAACTATGGTTAAATATAAATTATAGTTACTGTTACGCCAAAAAACAATCAAATTGTGATTCTTTAATATGGTGAAGGAGATTAGAGTTCATATTTTTAACCTTATGTTTAATCAAATTTTATAATTTAAAATAATTGTAATTTAAAGTAAAAAAAAAAACCAATCAAGGACTAATGTAAAAAAAAAATAATAAGAAAACATGACAATTTTATTGGTTAAAAAACTAAGAATATCGAAACCCTTACGATATTTTGAGGCAGTATAGAAAAGTGTCCATAAAAATAGAAAGAAGAGAGATAGATTTAGAAGAAGTGGCGGATTCTTCTTGAAGGCAATGACGAATGTGGTTGACGTCACTCCTCAGAAGAAGAACCACGACGCTTAGAGCATCTCCTATCTCCAAATGGGAGATGTTTAGTGGATTTCTAAGGATAATAAATTATTTTTTAGAAGAAATTATGCATTGGAGAGTATCTAGATGACATGAGAGTTACTTCACAAAAAATTTAGATTTCTTATATAAGAAACTCTTTTAGAGTTTCTTATTTCAAACATCACCAATTAAGAGGATTTTTTGAAGTTTCTTATAATTTTTTGCATTAGAATAAAATTTGGTTATAATTTTTATGAGTGACATAGCAATGTAGGGACAAAAAAAAATAGTAAATGATATTAATAAACCCATATAAGCACTCCCCATAGGAGATGCTCTTACAAGCCCAATAACATATAACCTGAGAATAACATATAACCTGAGAATTAAGCCAAAGCCTGAACAAGGCGTTCTAAACTTGTACTAGGACACTGAGTTTGAGTTTTTAAGACTTTTTCTCTCTCTTAATTTAGGGACTTGATTCTCTACAGCTTATTAACCTTTCATAGTTAAGCATATAAATATATTTTTATACTCCTATTTTTAATCACTCTACTACAGGAGCAACATTCCGCACACCTTAATTAGCTGCATCTATATGATATATATTTTTTAACACTGACACAGAAACCTGGGTTGAAAAAGTTCCTGCCATATGTAGGGATATGGATTCTCTCCCATTCAACATAACTGGAGAGTCTCCAGTTCAAAACATGGATCATTGGATTATAAGAGTGGCTTCGATCCTTGACACGTGTCCCATCTGTTTATCTATTTTTTTTTTTTTTTAACAAAACTCTCTTAAACGTTTTTTTACCGAACACCCCTTTATGGGTAAAGAAATTAGTGATATATATATATATATATATATATAAAAGTGATTACTTTATCATTATATATAGTGATTTCTATAAAAAGTAAAATTTTAATTATTAGCAAAAATATTTTAAAAAATAGATAATTAGACATTGAAGAATAAGAAATATTTTTATCTAGTATTGATATAAATTAAATATTATATAAAATAGACAATAAGTAAACATAAAAATATGAAGAAAATAATATAATTAAATATTTTTTAATAACCCAATGACAAAAACCAATCCAACGTTTAGTTTAGATTGTTCCAACAAACTTTTGGAACCCAATCCATAACCAAACGTAGACAATAACTCCCTATATGATAAATCAGAATATCTCAAATCTATGCTACTTTCTCCTAAAGTTTAGGCAAGCCTGATTCTTTTAAAACTTAGTATTTCCAGTAACAAAAGTATATATATATATATATATATATATATATAAGTTGAAACATTGAACTACGTAGGGAGCTAGCTAGGGTCTCACTATTGCTGTGATCTGTGAAAGCATTGAAGAACTATTGCCGTCGGAAAGAACAAAGAGGATTTCTAAGGCGAAGAAGGGTGGCAAGAAGAAGGCGTCAGTTTTCATTCCCTTCACTTCTTAACTTTCATTTTTTTTTTTTTTTGTCACATGCATTCTCCATTTTAACTCTCTTTTCTTCTTCTTCTTCAGTCAAACCACAGCGCTGATCCTTTTACCAAGAAGGATTGGTACGATATCAAAGCCCCTTCTGTGTTCCAGGTAAGAATGTTGGCAAGACCCTCGTCACTCGTAATCAGGGCACCAAGGTATTACTTTTTTTTTTTTTAGTTTCATTTTTATATATAGACTGAGGTGTATGTATATATGGTTGAATGATCGTTGGGTTATCTGCATTTATAATTTGGATTAATAATAACTTTGGTCCTTGAAAGTGTTAAACATTGCCACATAGATCCTTGAGACTAAGAACTTTTATAAAAATAAAGTACTATTAGTCTATCTGACAATGTAATTCATCACTCACATTAGTCCAATTGATACATGCATGTGATTTAAGTGATAATAGTAATAGTAATTAATATATATGTTCAGGGATTTATTATATATTTGTAATTTTCTTAGTTTCAGGGACCCGAATGACCGCCCTTAACACTTTTAGGAACCAAAAATTTGATTTACTCTTTTAATTTATAATAGTTATTGCTACGAGTGATTCAATGTGCATGCAATTTAAATTGCTGAGTTTATATAGATGGTGACATTATGGTTATTTTAAACAACAGACTGCTTTGGATGGACTCAAAACATAGAGTGTTTGAGGTCTCATTGGCTGATCGATCTTCAAGGTGATGAGGACCACGCATTCAAGAAGATTCGTTTGACAGCCCAGGATGTTCAAGGGAAGATTGTTCTGACAAACTTCTGTGTATGATGGTGGCGCGCCTATATATCCTTGTTTTTTTTTTTTATAATGACAAATTAATAATTGTAATGATGAAAAAGTTTATGCAAATTTAGCGACAATTTTTTATTTAAAGAAAATTATGCACAGTCATAATAATATAATGATAATTAAAATTTATAAAATATTAATAGGCATGTACTTGAAAAGAATATCGAATTCTTGTTATTACCTCAAAATAAATTGTGAACAGAAGTATCTAACAGTAATGGTCTTACCCATTATAGGTTCAATTCGTTTACATCATACGTTCAAAAAATTAATATCTATAATTATAATATCATAAATCTTATTTTTATAATTAATATTAATAGTCTAAATTACATGTAATTTTAAAATTTCTATGGTGTCCCAGTAATTTGGAATTTTGATATTGTTAATTTTTTAACTAATTAAATTACATATCATTTTTTATTTTAAAAAATTAGTCTTTGATCAATAACTTTTAAAATTCTAAACTTTTAAAATTAAAAAATATGATTAAAGATGATTAAAAAATCTTTTGGGTTTAGGATTTTTTTTTTATTATTATTGTTTCTTAAGCATACTTTTTATAAAAAGGTGTTTCTTAAAAATAATTATTTATCATATTAAAAATATAAAATCGTAAATATTTTTTAAATAATTACAAATTTATTTATATGCACAATATTTTTGAACTAGAAGTGCCTTTACCATAATCGCTAACATATCATGATTCTTTTACTTTTTACGTAAATAAAAAATGAATTTTGGATAACAATATGAGAAAGTTATACACCACTACATTCAACTATTTTTTTCCGCATTTACACAGATAAAAATTATTATTATTATTATTTGATTAAAAAATATCTGATCTGAATCAAATTGCTATACGAGACGAGATTCTGAACTCAGCTTACGTGTTGCACTTCGCACACGAAGACGAGGAGAGTTATTTGTTGTTTTTGAAACATATCCTACGTGTGAACTTGTTATTGGATCGATGACTTACACCGTCCAATCAAAAACCCTCACATGAGAAAAGCCGAAGTTAGGGCAACGACGCCGTTTTTCCAGTTTCGAGTTTCCAGCAAAACACTTTTAAAGTCTGAACCAAACACACATTGAAATTAAAAACCACAACCGCGTGTGTCGTGTTGTGTTGTGTTTTTTTGTTTCATCTCCATCTTTTTCTTCAAATTTCCGAGAAGAGAAACTCACAAAGGTATCTATCTATCTTTTGATTTTGTGGATCCGTGTTTTTGAGACGTGTGTGAATTTAATCGATTGTTTTGCAGATGAGGTTATCATTGAGGCATGCTTTGGTGTTTGCGTTAATTGGGGCGTTGTGGAACTTGCAAAGGGCAGAGGGTATCCGATTTGTGATAGACAGAGACGAGTGTTTCTCCCATGATGTAAAGTACGAGGGTGACACTGTTCATGTCTCTTTTGTTGTTATTAAGGCTGATTCTCCCTGGCATTACGGCGACGAAGGTGTCGATCTCGTGGTATGTTCTTTTTCACTCCATCTCATTCTATGTTATCGCTTTTATTTTCAGCTTTATCACTTTCAAGGGGTATCACAATTACTCAAGCTATTAATATTATCATATATATTATTTACAGGAAGTTTAGGGAAGGGAATAGAACCATAGGGTACATGAATACAAAGAGAACCAACAATAATTGCTTTCTCTTACGCCTACCTGTTGGCTATTGGTTTAGTGTTTAATATTGGAACAAACCCTCAATTTCATCTTTGAAATACTACCCTTTCTCCTAAGTAATCCCTAATGTGAAAACCTATATAAGTAATTTCTCATGTATTTGAAATCATGCTAATTAGTCCCCCAACTATTAAACGGCCCTTCTGTCTCTGAATTTTACTAAAATGCATCACCTTTGAGACTAATTAAATTGATGAATATTCAATACTTGAGGGATTATTTATATAGTTTTTTTATCATTCCAGAGACTACTCTCATAATAGACACTAGACAGTATAATACTTGAGGGACAAAATTAATAGTTTATTCTTTTATATTGTGTAGCTAAAGCTATTATGTAGCTCTCTGGGCCGAAGAAGCTTTCTGTGCTATTCTTCACTATAACCATGAAATCGTTATTTGTTTCTAGATCTTGGGATCCGTTGTTAAGCTTAAAGCCTTAAACCCCATTCTGGAAATTTTAATTCATTGACCATGAAGCAAAAAGTATGTTTGTCAAACACCTAATGAAGCCACGGTTAGGAGATAACTGCACTGTGCAAAACAGTTCACAGTTTTTATAGGAAAAATGAATGCTTGTCAAACACCTAATGAAGCAAAAAGTTTTATCATTGGTTAGGAGATAACTTCGTTGTTCAAAACAGTAGTTCTTTAATTTAGAGAAGGATGAGTAGAGATGTTGTGCATTATATGTAGCAATTTACATGTATCACCTTTTACATTTACAATTATATATAAATGGTCCACATTTAGATATCTATATTTTTGTTATACTTACACACAATCGTTAGGAATACCCTTTCTTTGAAATGCTCCTTTCTTTCTTTTTCCTTAATACCTACCCAATCATATGTTGGAATCTCATTACACCACAATGTAAGAATTTCAGGTAAAGGGACCTTCTGGCGAGCAAATACAAGATTTTCGGGACAAGGCCACTGAGAAATTCGATTTTGTGGCTCACAAATCTGGGGTCCATAAATTCTGCTTCACCAACAAGTCTCCTTATCATGAAACTGTTGATTTTGATGTACATGTTGGTCACTTCTCTTACTTTGAGCAGCATGCAAAAGATGGTAATGCCTCTTCTATGAGGTCCACTTGTATTTGCTGTTTTTTTTTTTTTTTTTTTTTTTTTTTTAAATGTAAAACACTGCTCTTTTAAGTTACATGGAAGTCTTAAAAATGAGAGAACTTTAATTGAAACTTTTTGTGACTGTCTGCAGAGCATTTCACCCCTTTGCTGGAGCAGATTGGGAAGTTGGAGGAAGCTCTATACAACATCCAGTTTGAACAACATTGGTTAGAGGCTCAGACTGACCGCCAAGCAATAGGTATTATTTAAGGTTTGCTGTTTATCGCACAATTTACATTTTTCTGTGCATAAAATCTGTTATACCTATCAATTATACATATTACTCGTGTTAAAGATAAAAACCCAAGTTTATGTATGCCCTCTTGTTTTCTATTCTTGATACCATTTAATATGAACAAATGTCCCAACATGTGATCATCCTAATTTATTCAGATACCATACCAAAAGAGACCTCCCTGTTGAGAACATTGCTCCCTATCTCTTTGACAATGTTCACTGTTCACTGTTGATTATGGTGAAATGTCCATTTACTGAACAAATACACTAAGCATCGTAGTTTATAAAAGCTACAAACTGGTTTCTTCCTTCTATTAACACTTCTTGACTGCGGATGCAATATCATGTTCACTTCTGTCTGGAATGCAGTGAACGATGCAATGAGCAAAAGAGCAGTCCACAAGGCAATTTTTGAATCAGCAGCACTGATTGGGGCTAGTGCGCTGCAAGTCTACCTTCTGCAGCGATTGTTTGAACGAAAGTTGGGTACCTCGAGAGTTTAGAGCTACGAAATGTTCTGAGAATCTGTAACAGTACAAATGAGAATGTTATTTTAAACTTTTTTCCGTTGTCATCACATGGATATTTATATAACTAGTTGTTCAATCCTACTCATAATACATGTGGAAATATGTTATTTAATGTTGTTTATAGTTGATTTCTTTTTCCGGTAAACTAAAAAATGACAGGCCATTTCTACGCTCCCACCATGTCCTATTCATCTTTTTTTTCGTTTACTTTACTTCTGCCGTTTTTTTAAATCGGTAAATGTTAATTGTTAGAATGTTAGATTTGTTTTTCTCCTTTTCTTATCCGTTAAGTATCCAATCCACCTTCCCTTCACTCTATTTCAGCTGCTTAAGTTGTTACGGCTCTTGAGAAATTCATATGTATTTTGTGAGCAAGATCTCTCTCAGATATTGAATGTAAGTTGCAGTGGTAAACTACATTCTCGAGCCGTGCCATATAATATAGCATGATACGTCTGTAGCAATAGCAAACAAATAAGTCTCAAAAATAAAATACAACTAGCAGATGTAAGAACTTAAGCCTTTTTAAGAAATTCCATAACATGTGTGTTGAGAACACAACATGCTATTCGGAAACCATGGAATCCAGCTCCTTTAGCCAAGGCCTTGTACTCTTTTTCTGTTCTCTCTTTTCCACTTGGGCTAATGCACAACATCATAACATCCATTTGAAACTCACACCTTGCAGCTAAGTTAGAATCTGGGGTTTCTGGACTAATGCCTTCAGCCAAAATCACTTTTCCAGTGTCGTCAGGAAGGGAATCATAACAATTCTTCAACAATTTCAAGCATTGCTCGTCATTCCAGTCATGGCATACCCACTACATACAAAAATTGTATTGTCATGATATTTATTGAAATATAACATTTTAACTTGGTTTGACTCTTTCCAAATATAATCAATATAAAAACTTGAAAATGGACTGATTAGCGAATGAACATCTTCATATTAATAACATACCTTCATAAAAATGGCGTCACCTTTTGGAACACTCACAAACATGTCTCCACCAATATGTTCCACACCTGCACCAAACACCCATATTAGTTCTATAATATCACGTACAACAAAAAATGTGATAAATTATTTAACTCATCTTTTAAAAATCCAACCAATCATTAAAATATTAGGTGACATGAAATACCATATTAACAAAGTCATAAAAATCAAGTTAGGTTAATTTTAAATTAACATAAAAACACCATATTATAAACTGTGTAAGATAAAAAAAAATCTTAATAAAAGTGATAGCAATTCATCAATAAACCTTATAAGGCCTTAATTTGATTAAACAAAACTTAGTGAGTAAAAGAATTTTAAAATTTTAAAATGACCAGTTCCCATTGATAATTTTGAGTTGAGAGCCTTGCCATTTGGTCAATTTTTTGGCTTTTGGGCCAAACTGGTCAACCTATTCCCATTTTTAAAACGATGGGTTCAAGGTCGTTGCTTACTGCACCCTTTGTTGGCTTTCGGACTAATCAATCCGAAATGTAAAATTACATTCCAAATTAGTTATACATTTTGACTTCCGAACTGACCAATTCGAAAGAAAATAAAACATTCCTGAAAGATGCAGGAAGCAATAGTCTGGTAGGAAAACCCAACAACACTTCAAATTAACATCCCAGGCCCAGCAATAAATACAATTATTACATACAAATGATGCTACTATTACCAAATTAATTATCACAGGAATGAGAATGTAAGAAAGATCCAAGTTAGAACACTAGCTTAGCTTATTTTTTAGTTTTTTTTATAGTCAGTAGAGTCAATCCAAACTCGTAAGATATGAACTAAAAAGCACCTGTATAAGCTGGAGCTTCTTTGATGACGTGGGGGTAAGTCAAAATTAACACACTTTGTGGTGGGATACTTAGAGGCAACCATATTAATAATAGCTCCAGTCCCACCGCCAACATCAACCACAGATCCAACACCCTCAAAGCCATTATAGATCTCAAGAATTTTCTTCATTGTGATGCTAGAGATATCAGACAATCCCTTATTGAAAAGCTTGTTGAATTTAGGATTTGTGTCATGGAATTCAAAGGCACTCATTCCATAAGCATTGCTGAATGGATGCCCACCCTCCTTAACTGAATCTGTCAAGTGGTACCTACAAGAATACAGTCCTTTAAACTCTATATCTAAGACTTCACTAATCACTAATCACTAACCACTAATTATATATATAAAAAGTTTCCTTGCAAGTATATTTGATTTATGTTGCTGACAATCTTTACTTTAGTGACATATAAAACTATAAATATCATTACAAATTCTCATTTTTAGGTGACAATCTTTTCTTTAGAGGTACGATTATACGAAAGAACATATAAGAGAAAAGGCTAGTATAGCACCAATTAAGGAAAAAATGACAAAATGGTAAGATTATATACGAAAGAACATATAAGAGAAAAGGCTAGTATAGCTCTAAAAATGACAAAATCTGTTAAGATAATTTTGACATGTAAAAAAAATCATAAGAGATGTCACTTAAAAAAGTAGATTGCATTGATTTTTGAGACAACTGCCAAATTGCCACGTTTGGCAAAAAAATTTGCCAAAATGCCACGGATCCGAAAATATTTGGCAAAATGCCACGCTGGCAAATTCGCTGGTCAGAGAAGCGAAATTCGTGGGCCATGTGACGTTCCGCGATTTGAACACGAAATTCGCTGGGGGGTCCAGCGAAATCTGACACGTCAGGCCTTTAATGCCACATGTCACGCTCTCGTAGTTCGCTGGGGGGGGCTGCGAATTACGTGGCATGTGCCACGTGTCAGCTCCCCATTAGTTGTAAGCAATATATTTAAAATTTAAAAAATGCGTAGAAACTTCGGAAGGCCATAGTTTTTGACTGGGATGTCCGATTGAGGCGAAATCGGTGGCCACGTGTTCGTAATTGAGAGGAGATGCCGTTGGCAAGTTTCCCAAAGGGGACTTGCCCAAAATTTTTTCTCAAAAGAGGCCTCTAAGTGCCTTAAAATTACGATTTAAGCTTCAATCACTTAAAAAATTCATTTTTCTCTGCTTTTTTCATTATTTAATTACTTTATTTGATGTTATTTTTTATTTTGTCAATTACTTCTCTGAATTTCGAGCATTTTGACATATCGTATGCCTCAATCGGACATTCCTAACAAAAAATATCGTTGTTT
>PYAF01000570.1:189533-203053 GCA_007407185.1 Glycine tomentella
GTCAAAATGCTCGAAATTCAGAGAAGTAATTGAAAAATTAAAAAATAACATCAATTACGAACGCGTGGCCACGGATTTCGCCTCAATCGGACATCCCAGTCAAAAGTTATGGCCTTCCGAAGTTTTACGCATTTTTTAAATTTTAAATATATTGCTTACAACCAATGGGGAGCTGACACGTGGCACATGCCACGTAATTCGCAGGCCCCCCCAGCGAACTACGAGGGCGTGACATGTGGCATTCAAGGCCTGATGTGTCAGATTTCGCTGGACCCCCCAGCGAATTTCGTGTTCAAATCGCGGAACGCCACGTGGCCCACGAATTTCGCTTCTCTGACCAGCGAATTTGCCAGCATGACATTTTGACAAATATTTTCGGATCCGTGGCATTTTGGCAAATTTTTTTGCCAAACGTGACAATTTGGCAGTTGTCTCTTGATTTTTAGTATTGTGAAAAGCAGGAGGAGACCAAGAAGGACATTGGAGCAAGTTATCAAGAAAGATTTAAAGTTTTGATTTTTAAACGTGTTGAAAGATATCATGTGATTTATATAGTCAATTTCACTTGGTCAATTTCACTTAGTTGGATAAAGCTTTCTTGTTGTATTACAAATTCTCGTATAAATTTATAAATAGATGATATATAAATATAGGTGATATACAAACTCTCTTCTTTATAGTGAAGTTACCTTTGACATCTAAGTTCATTGGCTAAAATTTTGTTGGCCTCTTTCTTCAAATATTTTGGCAAAATCGCAAAAAAAAATCCTAATAGTTCTATCTATGCCGTTTTTAGTCATATGGGCAAAGGTGATTATCGTTATTGAATTATTCATACTTAACATTTTATATCAATTAATGGGAGTTTACTGATACCTCTAACTCTAACTTTCCTAATACAATAAAATTAAAAGGGCCAGAAAAAGAGAGAAAAAAAATAAAAATAAAAAGTGTTGAGGAATAGTGAAACACAATACCACATGTCTTTAAGGACTTTGTCCTGTTCCATGAGAAAGTAAGCAGCCACAGAGACACCATCTTCATTGTTGACAAGGTATTTGGCTTTTGGGTGAAGACCATAGTGCCTTTCAGCCTTACCATGAGGCAGTTGATGGAGGAAGTGTGTAAGTATGTTGTAGCTAGCCAAGAGGCGCAAAATGCGGTCCAGCATAGAAGGTGCGTGAGGGTTCTTTATTGTTGGGATCTCAGCAGCTATCTGAGAAGGGGAAAGGTAAGCTCCAGGACCTGCCTTGGCTATAGTTTCTAAGATGCCAAGCTCCAAAGCTGACTTGAGAACCATGGAGACAGCAGTGGCACCCGCTAGTTCCATGCCAAACAAGAAGGCTTCTTCATCTGATACTACCTCCATTAATATTCTGTGCTACCTTATAATCACTTTCAACAGGTAAACTTCAGAATGACTCACAATCTAAAGTCACACATTAGTCTTACTGTTATCAATGAACTAACAAAATTATAATCTCATAGATTCTCACAACTCACAAAGACTCACACGCAGCGGAAAAAATATAAACCGAGAGAGAGAGTTATCTAACGCGCACACACACACTAGGAGGAAGAGAGAAATTCAGCTTAACTTTTACTCACTAATTCATTCACTCACTGCATATTTTTAAAATGTTACATGGGTGGCCTTTTTATAGGCAAAGTTAATACAATAAAATATTATAAACTAAATGGCTAAGAATGAAAAATGGTGCAACTATGGAGCCGTATCTTGGACAATTCAATTCAGTGACTTCTTCATTCATCTAGTGAGGCGGTTGCATTTTTTTTAGGCGGTGAAAATTTGCTTTATGTTGAAGTATAAATTTGCTTGATTTATCTTACCGACACTTACTAACCTTAATTAAATTGCTCCTTCAAATGATATTTTACTTGACCAATATACTTTAGTCAAAGAACTGTGAAAGCTTTTGCCACTGGAACTCCTCCTTTTGGTTTAGAAACACCTGAACAGGAGAAAACAGTTTTCAGAAGAAAAAAAAGTGAATAATACTATTTGATATCTCAGATAGCAATATAAGTTTAATGATTGAGTAATCTTGATAGTTTAAAAGAACCTGCATTGAGTAAATATTAGTTCTGATTACAACATTATGTCAGTCAGTCCCTAATATAATTAGTTCATATACTTGAACAGTTTTCAGTTCTCCACTGTCACAACCCACAGGAAAACCTGTGAACAGAAAAACCAGGTATACTTTTCTTGGTAAGGAAACTTTGGCTACATGGGAATTGGCTTAAAACACTATCTGCGTGTGTGCAACCCTTTCTCACGTTCAGTTGTAAGATAAAGTAATAACTAAATTGGAGCTAGTCCTCATGAAAAGGAATGATGCAAAAAAGTTTATGAAGAACCCTTTAGTCCTCTTGACAAGCAGAAATTAAGAAAAGTTTATCAGACTAAAAGCCATTATACCCTGCAACTACCTCATAAACAGTGAGTAGTTTTTATAAATTACTATTTATAGCAATTAACTCTTAACTACCTAGCTGACCCATGTAAAGGCAAAATTAATTGACTTGTGAATCAGTTGGGTTTGCTATCTTCTTATTTCCTCTGGAATACACTTTAGTAATAGGCCCCTTATTCCTGACAAACACAGATGCAATAGAATACAACTTGAATATGGGGATACAATAAATTCTAAAATCATCATCACACAACACGTCTACAATAACGTATAAAATTAGTAGTACAAAATTAACATAAAGAGATACTAAAAGTATTTAAAGTTTTTATGCTGCTTAAATTGAAACACGATGAAAGAACCCGAGAGAAGGTGAGAGATCGATGAAAGTGAGATTGAACCTGAGAGAGGTTCAAGATCGAGTTGAGAGAGTGAGAGATCAAACAAAATCGAATCCAGACTAAGATGGAAAATGGAGTTTGAACAAAAACAACGGAAAATTAGAACTCGGCATAATAATATGTACTTATTGATAAGTACATAAGAACTATAATAATATGTTTAAAAAGCATAATAAAATTTCTACATCAATAAAGTTATCACCTTCAATTCTATAATCAATTTAACTTTATAAACATAACATAATTTATGAATTGGTGAGCAATATCAAACTGATTGAAAAAAAACATTAAAAAAATTGACAATAAGAATTGTCCTTATCAAACCAACTGGAGAAGTCCTCATTTCACAATCTTGACATCATCATAACATGTATTAAACTAAAGGCGGACGATCTTTGCCTCCATTTCGTGATCATTAATCAGTCAATAAAAATAGTCAAATATTTTAAGATATTCAAATACATTTTAATTCATGAACACAACACTAAGATGAACTCATCTTTCCCAAATTGTAAATTCAAACATAATAATAAGATGGATAAAAAGTAATAATAAGTTGAAACTAAATTACTGCATCATTTCACACGGGTAACAATCACTAACAAAATTAGGCATGACTAAGACATCTATGCAAATGATGATAGCCCATAAAACTTGAGCAGAAGATCAAGCCATAACCGTAATCAAAGAAAAGAATATACAATATTTTAACTTAATAACTCAACGCCATAATTTGTTAACATGATTAACCAAATAAAAATAGTTCACGTCATACAAAACCTAAAAATTCAATTTTATTGTAATTTGGTAGTTTTTATTGTCAAGCAATATATAAACTCAATACTTACATATAAATCTCAAAAAAACTAAATCATAGATAGCACCATGGATTAAATTGGAGGATATTTTTGAACCAATTAAAATCTATCAAACTTCAAATCAACTTAAAGCAATATCACATTATCAAGAACATATATATGATTATGAAACACAAGACACGAAAGATTTCATTATGATAAATAATGATATTATGTCATGAAGGATTTAATAATTTAAGTTCTGATACACAAACTACCAATGTAAATACATATATGTCTCACGGTTAAATGCCTTTGATCAAAATCAAACAATTATATATAGACATACAATTTTTTTTAATTATACTATTTTGAAGTGTTAAAAGAAAATATATTCATGGAATACTATAACAACATATTGATGATAGAAAATGAGTGATAAGGAAGAATTTTGATACTGCATATATACAACAAGAAAAAATGTTAGTAATACACAAATAATTTTTATAATAATACTTAATACAAAAAAAATAACAAAGGAGAGTCTAGAAAAATATCTGAGTTGAAGCGCGCTATGCACTATCTTTATAAAGAGAAACGTCTCCATTGGTAGAATAAATTAATATGCATGCGCTCCTCTTTCAAGATACGACAATCCATTAATCCAATCGAGTACAACAAAATGATCTTGACCAAAGAACACTAGGCTCCAAAACATATAATTGTAGTAATATAATATAATTTTATAAAAATAAGAAATAAGCAAATGGTATTTTGAGTGTGTGAATATGCTTCTTTTTTTTTTTTCTTCTTAATTTTTATAAGAGAAAGTTATACATAAGAAGAAGAAAAAAACCACCAATATGCGGTCCAAATATCACAACTAACAAACTAATAACAAACATAACAACAAATCTTAAAGCAAAAATATTTTCCAACACCAAATCTTGATAGTTTAAAACAACAAATCTCAAACTACATTTATCATAATGAAATATATTTTCCAACACCAAAACCAGTGAATATCGTATGCACTTGGAAGTCTATCTAAATCTGGGATATTGAAATTAAGCTAATTGCTGCTTTTATGGCCATTTAATTAGCTTAACTGAGTTCGTTGCAATTAATGATTTCGTAAGGCAATAGGTGTGCCCCCCAAAGTGGTGAATGAATTAAGATGTAACTGCTAGTAGTAAATCTGAGACTATCGTATGCACTTGAAACTAAGTACTACTTTGCTGTCTACCTAAATCTATGACACTGAAAATGATCGATCAACATCAATTGACAACATAAGGCCGTTTTTTCAACCCCTTCCACATTTTGCTAACGTACTTATTTCCTTTCCAACATAAAAGGGTGTGGCCACTGGCGCGCCAGCGAGGGTATGATTGCGCGTCGTGCAAATTATTTATAGAACACTTCATTCTTCATTGCACCCGTTAGTTACTTAGTTCCATTGCAAACAACAAGGCTTCTTCATCCTCTACACTTACCTGCTGCTTCTGATTCACTCCCATAACTGCTTCCTCAATGTTGTTCTACCACTGCCACATATTTATAAATTGTCTCGTACAAATGCTTGGTTTCAACTTTTCTCCATACGTCATAAAGTCTAAAGGAGACACCATTGTTGGTAACTGAAATTCTCATGATTATCCTATCTAACATTTTCTTAATAGTTCAAATGTACTCTTGTTTTCAATTTCATTGTGATATAAAAACTTTTTATAGTTTGATTTTTACCCTTTTTAATTTTACTATCCCTTGACTTAATACCCATATTAACGACAGTGTATCTAATTACAATTTGTTTATATTCAAATCTTTAAAATCGTCCAGGTTTTATTGTGAAAAAAAAAAAAACCTGCCCCGCCACAGCAGGTGTCCTCTTTTAGAAGAACAAGAAAACAAGTGTTTTAGTGTTCAAACCAATAAATTGTTTCACTTGATAAATGTTTAGAATCATACCAGTATGGTAGCACAATTTTCTACAAATAAAATGTATTTTCTACTCAAAATCTAATCTATAGATATATAGTGTGTGTGTGTGAGAGAGAGAGAGAGAGAATTTAATCAGATTTTAGCTTTTAGGTTCCAAATTCTTAAATTTATTTCACACCCCAAATAATGATTAAAAAGTTTTAACTTGATTTACTTTATTTTAAAAAAAAAATGCTTAAAACAAGTTAAAACACCAAAATCACACATAATGTATCCAGTATCCGAACAAATATATAAACAGAACAACCAAATTATATATCATTATTCTAAAAAGAAAGAGTGTTTTTGGTCAATATAAACAGAAACATAAAAAATAAAGGTATCGAATAAATGAGACCAACAATGGGCTCAATTTTGGAGAATAATTACAACTCACTTGATATTTCGTTATTCCTTGGGCCTTGGCTTTAAACATATGCTGGGCCCTAGGGTGCAACACCGTCAAATGTCAATAAACATTAGCAGATATGCGTTGATTTTGATTTTGAACAAGTAATTTGTTCACCTTTTGGTTTGAGCATCGATTCCTACTGATTAAAAAGAAAATTTTGGGAATATGCAATGGATTAACGACAAACTGTTTCACTGAATCATTTCATACTAGCTATTTTTTTTTTTTTACCAAATATACCAGGTAGGCAAGTAATATTGTTATTTAATATAAATTACCTGCTTCAGTCCCATTAGTATTGTGTAAATCAATATCAAAAAATTGTGACTTTATTTTATGTTTTTGGTGAAGGACTTAATACGTCATATTTCACTTACGAACGAAATAGAAATTTCACTATTTCAGTAATAGTAATGATACTAGTGTAGCACATATTTGGGTGGCTATGAAAAGTGTAGCATGTTTTACAATGATTTTTATTTATTTCTCTCGTGAGCTACTTCGAGTACGTTGTAGTGTTGTACACAGCAATGTAGCCTTCAGATCCACCATTGTTTGAAACACAAGCTATAAATGACAAAAAGGAATAGCATACTCGAGATAAAATTAATGGTGATAATGATAAATGTCAAATTTATTGAATTTTCATATGTATTTTGTTATATTCATTTGATATTTTAGTTAATTTTAGACTTTATTTTAAATTAAATTAATTTTAAATTCAGTTTTTATTTTGTCTTAGGTAGAATTTTGTCTTTTAGTTATTTTTAATGATTTTTTTATAATTTTTCTGCAAAATAATGGGTCATTCTGGCAAGAGTTCCATAGGTTCAAAATCAGTAGAAAATTATGTAAGGAGAAATTATGAAAACTGAAGATAAAACTAGGAAAATTAGGAGGTTAAGGCATTCATTGTAAAATAGTAGAAATCCCAAACAGTTCTTAGAATTATATTTTAAACTTTCACGTATTAGATACATTCATTATTCCATTAAACATGATAGATTTTATTGTATTACTTTTATGAGTGCAATTCCTTCGATCTAGAAAAGGAAATGATGAATCTTCTTTCAATTTAATTTTATCAATTCAACGCTTCATCTTAAGTTCTTTTATTTGTTTTCATACTTAATATTTTTATTTGATTGGTCATCCTATACTTAAATTCAAGAATTGACTTGGCTTTACGAAGCCTTGTTGAAACTTGATTATGGATTAAGTACTCAACTAAGATTATCTTGAGGGATAGAATAATCTTGGTTAAATCTCGCTAATTCTCGACCATTGATGTTGATTGCTTGTGTCGGTATGTCTAAGGGATTGAGTATTAGGCAAGTAGTTTAGAATATGTGACCATTTAGGAGCTGGGTAGAATACATTGGTGAATCGGGAATGAACAAGAGAGATGAGTAGAAAATTGTGAAGTTATGGTAGATCGAACAAATTTCAAGTCCAAACTTAGACATTCATTAATCAAGATCAATATCACCATCAAAGTCTAACATTTTTATTTTTACTTAATTATTTTATTATCATTTATTTTATATTATTTATTTTGTTACAATCACAAAACAAAAATAAAAAATATAATTTTTAGTTAAATAATTATATGAAATTTCTGTTTTATTCTTTTGAAAGAAAACTTGAACGATAATTTAATTACTACATCATAATTAATTAAGTTACACTTAACCTATAAATTAAATATAATATGAAATAAAACCTTAACAAATAACAATCATACTATGTACATGTACGTGATTGTTTTAGCTTTTGTGATCCACGTTTAATCCAAATTCACTCTAAAGCAATCTAAAAACAAATAAAAGTTATTTCATTGATACACGTCCAATTCCATTGGACACATCACCAAACATACTATATAACCACCACATCCAAAGTCATATGATCTGAATAGTATTATTTTCACTATATTTTCACAATACTTTAACTTTTATACATTTTTTCTCTATCACTCATTATCACATCATTTTATCTTATTTTACACTTTTCTTCCTATTCTTCCTATGATTGTTCTTGTTGTAGAAATTGTTAATATTATTAAGCTTTACTAGATAACTAGTGTACAAGTAAAGGATCTAAGATCCGAGAAACAAGTCTAAAGGGGACTTTATTGGAATACACACACCAGAACCTTTGCTTTAACAATGCAGTATTTGGATATTATAAGAGTAAGTATTAATTTAGTTCTTTTTAATTTGCATTATTTGTTAATTTGATACTTTATATTATAAAAAATAAAAATCAAAAGTAAGATATTTTTGTATTTAAGTAATAGTCAATTAATTTGGTCTATGTAATTAATGATATTGATTAGATTATTTCTTAGAGAATTTATCATATATATAATTGTTTAAATAAATTGTTTATCGATCTTAAATTTATAAGATTTATAATATCACGTAAATTTAAAAATTTTACACAAAAATTCACTTCAATTCTACAGTTACTACAATAACTAAATTTTTGAGTACATTAAATTTTGTATTGAAAAAAATGTTATTTTTTTAGTAATAATCAATTAATTGTATAAGTAACTCTTTTAAACAACACATTATCAAATCATCATCTCCAATAAAAAAAATTTATTAAACAACATTATGTAACTTTAATCAACTCATTTAATCACCCGCTTTAAAAATGTTGTCAGTATTATTAACTAGATTGGTTAAACTTTTTTTACTTTAGTAAGCCAATTCACGGGTCTTTGACGATAGACATCAATTAAATGATACACATTCATTTCATAGATCAACCTGATATTCATTCTAATAAACTTGGGGGGAGTTTTTTTATTTTTTTTTCTTTTTCTTTAGGAATAAATTGGTGAAATTGTAAAATATACAACGTTCTTTATTTTTAATTTTCTCTTCCTCGTAGCTTTTTTTATAAGCCTTGCACGAGACCACTTTCATTGCGAGTTTTTCCTTAAATAAAAATATCATAATAATGACATACCACGTGAATGGTCTTTATCTTTGTACCAAAGGAAGTAGGTTGGTCTCATCAGTGTGATGTGCACTTATTGTTTCCTTTTATTTATTTATTCCGTTTCTATAACATGTTTTGTTATTTCCACGATTTAATATTCCCACGATAACAAAATATTAATCTAACAAATTAATACATGAGAATCTTTTATAAGTTCAGAGTTAACAAATATCAAAATAATGCTTGTTTGTACGAAATAAGATTGAGAGAAATATTCTTATAATTTTTATAGATATTGGAGGTATCTCATTTTAAGGTTGCGTTAAGTCCAACTTTTTTAAAGTTTTTGGTATAAACTATAGGTATGTTTTATGGGATAAAATTTATCATAGACAACAAAATTTTATTTACAAGTACTACTATTTAAAATAATTACATACTCAAAAGAAGAAATAAAAATCACTAATTAAGCTACTTTACGTCCAAGGATGAATGCAAAGAGGGGCCAGCAAGGTAGACTCCCTCCCTCCTTTGACACTTCTCATATATATAGATATATATTTTTAAGTTAGTTAATATAAATTTGTATAAAATTAATTATCTGTTATAATAATAATAATTAAGATTAGTTAGTGTAAAATCATGTAAAATTAGTTGTGTTTATTATTATCATTGAAATGTTTAAGGTGATAACTAGAGTAAAATTATGTAAAATTAATTATCTGTTTGTTATTTCTATGATAATGGTTAAGGTGGTTATTATTTAAAATAAAAATTAGTTCTAATTTCATTTGTGAAAATAGTAAATATTTTTTTTACATATTATTACTTATTAAAAGTTAGATATTTAAACAATTTAAAATAAAGGGGAAAAAATCAACTCCTTTAACAAGTTTATGGATTCATCCTTATTTATGTCCTATTTGAAATAGGTGATAAATAAAAGATATTTAGTAAAAAGGAAATAGGAAAGAGATGAGAAAAAGAGAAAGAGAGATTAATAGGAATAGGAGATAAATAGTACATTGAATTTCATACTTTTTAAAATCATTTTTATTTAACTTTTTTTTTTTTTTTACTAAACAATCCAACTAGTAATTTGTATCTGCCCCTCTTTTCCCAATTTATCCTTCACAAAATAAGCGCTTTTAATGTAAAAGCTTAAAATAAGGGTTTAAATTAACAAAGTAAAAGTTGTTTGAAAATTCTTAATTTTTAGTTTGAATTTTTTAACCTATTTAAAATTAATTTCTCTACTCAATGAATGATCAGTGTGTGAATAATCAATGGCACTAACGGTGTTAGAAACTTAAAGGTTAGCTTCGTGAAGTCTTTTAGTTTGCGTGGACAAATTAATATACTTGTTTTTTTTTTTTTCCGGCTAATCAATACACTTGTCAGGTTAGATAACTGTAAAAACAAAACCTGTTTATAAGTTTTGTCCTTATAAATATAGACTATTAGACTGTATTTAAATAATCAAGATTTTAAGAAAAAATGTACATGATTTTTTTTAAATAATCACGTGATCACAAACTAACTTTTCATTTATTCAAAAAATAAAAAATAAATTTTAATCATTGACCATTCATTTATATATAATTGTTGGACCAAAATTTATAATTATTGTTTACAAATTATATATTTAAAAATCGAATTTGAATTCTTAGATTGAAATAATCCTACATGAATTGATTGATTCATGATTTTTTTTTAAAAAAGGAGAATTGATTCATGCTAATTAATCGTATACTGTTATATATATATATATATATATATATATATATATATATATCAGTATATTTTTATAAAAATATATTTAAAAGTTATATGGATGAAATGAAATAGTGACGGACCGATGAAGAGTGGCTTAAATTTGTCAATTCCAGAAGAATTTGGGACCGACGTCGACATCAACCGGCCGGTCCAGCCCAATGTAGAAACGAAGCCGGCCCATGCCACAAGAACAACCGCTGAGGCAATATCTAATGCCTCGTTTCTTAATAAACAAATTAACCCCCCCAACTGGACCAATAAAACGATTAATAGCCTTTTTCTTCTTCTTCTTCTTCTTCTGTTTAAACAGTATTAATGGCAACATAACTACAGCATTGAGTTTTAAATAACTGTTAATTCCCCCCACAAAAATTAACCTAAAGTGCATTAAAAGTCAGTGATATGTACTTTTTAGATAATATTTATAAGTTTAATTTTGATTTATAGGATTTTTATATTATCATCTAAATATAAGTAAAACAAACTAACAAATGATAGCAATTATTCAAGAGAGAAAATATTTTGAGTAATATTTCCTCTAAACTCATATATAAAAAAAATAATTTGGTATATTGGACTTAAATATAAATAAATTTGACTCTTTTTTATGTTTAATGTTATCATTATTAAAATAATATTTCATTTAATTCTAATTATAATTCTATTTTCCATGATTCTTTATTATTTTTATAATAAATGTTAATAAAAGGCATTTTAAAAATAATTTTATTTTTAACTTAAGATTAGTCAAATTAAATAATTTTATTTTTTTTATATATATAAGTTTACGAAAACTATGTAACATATAATCAATCGAATTCTCCGTCTGGCACCATAATTATCTTTACATGGTGATGTAAATAGAATTGGATCCGATAAAAAAAAAAACATTATCATAATGAAACAGGTTGGTCGAAAGTTGAAACTTTTGCAGAGGCTTATCCATATCACAAACGCCACACGTGATTTGTTCCGTTTGGCGCTAGTGAAATGACGAGCCTACCAAACAAGCCCCACATTATTACAGTTTTGCTCAAATCCAAACAATCATTTTGTGGGTCACACGTACTGTGACATACTGACATGAGTGCAAAAATATATGTCAACAAAACAACCTTTTCTATATTTCACTTTACTTTTAGCAATTAACCAATAACTAATTAGTATGGTTTAAGAAAGAAATAAAATCTGAGAAATATACGGGAATTTTTTTCTTTTAAATATTTATTTTTTGCCAAAAGAATCATCATGAGGAGAAATGAGAATTTAATTTAATTTTATCATTTCTTTTTTTGCACATCTAATATATAATATATATTTTATAAAAAAATAATTCTCTTAAATCAAATAAAATTATTATACTTAATAATATTCTGTTTCATATTTGATTTACAGTTCATAAAATTAAACCGTAAAGCCGTAAAGAAGTATAATATAAGATTCATTCCAACATCAGTAAAATACTTTTTAATGTTTATTGCTACATTCTTTAATAAAAAGTATTTATTGCTACATGAAATAAAATATATACACATTCAATAACATAAGTAGATTACACAATTATGTCAGTTTATTATTGATAAAAAAAAGTATTTTTGCTTATGTTGGGGATTCTTAAACTCGTATTTTGCTATATCGGTGAAAATAATTTTATTATTTTTCTTATTTGACTATCAGCATGAAACTATATTTAAATATTGGAAAATTTTCTTAACACTCTGCTTGCACGTTATGGGCAATCGGAGACTACCATCCTTGATTCTGAAGATTTGAACTATTCCTTCTTGCTGTTGATTTTGACTTTGTAAAATTAATTGCGGACAAGTTCATCGGTTATTTTTAAATAGTATAGTAAAGTCAAATGTTTCTCTCATGAAAACTTTAAATTAATTATTAATCTCCCATGTTTACTAATATTTGAATAATAAATTAAAATTAAATAATAATTTTTATTATATATATAAAAAAAGAGAATTCTATAATAAGTACTTTATACGGAAAAAATACATAAGTATCTAGAGAGATTATATCACAACAAAAATTATGATGAAAATTTCATGTCAAAACTATTAGGATATGTGTTTACTTAACTTTCATTTGAACAACCCAATGCGTGTTTGGAAAATTTTATATTGATGCAGTAGTTAATACAAGTAATTTTGGGAAATTTTCTTTACGCTTAACCCAAAATTGTTACCAAACATGTTATTAAACTTTCACTTCGTCTTAAAAATTGAGTATGAGTTTAAAAGTCCTGGTGATTGGTGCTCATATGCGCAAAATAAAAAATTTATCATATTTTTTCATGCGATGGATTCTATTATTAATTTTTATATTATATCTTAAATAATTTTAACCAAATTTAAAATAAAAAATAAATACTTAATTAGACCTTATACATTTATTCTGTTGATTACTATGATAATACTACTGAGTGGAGGTATAAAATTGATCCAATAGTTGAAGAAAAATGAAAAGAAAATAGAGGAAAGAGAGATAGTACATTCAAATTCTTTCACTAATATTTTCAATAAAATAAACATTCACCAATAAAAAATAATAGTACTGCATTCTTTTAAATATCATCACTTATTAGTATTCTCATACTAATTGATTACGAATATCTTGAAGTACAGTGCTAAAATAATAAAATAAATAATATAACGATTGAAATAAAATATATAATGTAAAAATATCCAAAAAATAAAAATAGTACAAAGAAATAATAAATTTTTATCCAATGTAAGAAAAGGAAAAAGTTAAT
>PYAF01000570.1:211429-257832 GCA_007407185.1 Glycine tomentella
TAACCAATATATTTAAAATATTCACTTGCATGATCGTAATAATAATAAAAAAATCATATAGTGGACTTAATTACTACTTTTCATCTAACGACAACGTTGATTACAATGATATGAAATGAGTTTAGATGATGACATTAATTTCTGAGTGTAGTTTGACTATATATATATATATGTTAATTTGTTATTTTTGTGTTTATACGTGAGTTTCCAATTATTTTGTTATCAGTTTTTGAAACGTGATTTTGTATGTTGATGTGTTTGGACCAACCATCTACATCGGTTCAGTACTTCTGCTCAATAATGACGGACGAAGAAAGTTGCAAAGATCAACAAAAGGGTAAAATATTTGTGTTTTTATAATAATATTAGATAATTACTGTTACTGATATATGAAGCAAGTAAAACTCTTTTTGACTTATTTGAATTCTTATACTTTAACATTTTTAAATATTAAAAACTTTATTAATAACATTAATTTTTTTTATCTTTCTCTTCTCATCGTATCATATTATCTATAATATCAATATTTCTTTTTCTTCTCTCTATCTCTCTAAATATGTCAATTGATTTTGGATGTTTAAAGACTTTTTTCCTATATGATACTTGTTCGACATATGTTAACATTTTTCATCCACAGTGTATTTGGAATTATTGTAAGATGAGTCAAAATCAATTTTAATTTAACGATAAATATGAAGCAACAAATTGTTGCTTTGGAAAAATCTTGTTTTCAGGTAGTTTTGAGGTAATCTCCAGTGATTTTAAAAATATCCAAAAACATATTATATAGGAGATGTCAATCAAATGATTTAAGTGAAATGGATGAAATGAATAACTACTTGAGATGTTATCTTTAATAAAAAGGTATTACCCGAAAGAAATTGTAATACACAGGTCAATTTTAGGCAATAAAAAGTCGGGATAGCACTTATTACATAAAGAACACTAGAAACTTGCCTTAATTATTTGAATGTCTGAATAAGACTTGTAAAAGTTCTAATGAGGAAAGTAAATCAAATGAAGGATAGTCGAATCACTAAAGATGAGATCAAGAAAAATGATAAAATAAAACAATTAAAAGATGTGGTCAATAATTTGTTTATAAACATGATTAACAAAACAATACGCTACATAGTTAACTCCAACTAGCAAGAAAATGCTTTGCTATTGTTGTTGCGTTGTTTTATGCGAGTGGATGTATAATTTTACTATTCTGCTGGCTATACTGACAACCAAGTTAAGAAAAGAAACCAAGAATAAATCTGCATTTCGAGGAAAACAAAAAAGTTGGCATGAAGATCTCCAATTCCCATAGCATCAACTACATGTATTATACTTCAACCCGTATCTGTATGCACGCATTAAGAATAATCTTAACAATCAGACGGAAAATAAAACAATGTCTTCCTCCCACATTATTATTGGGAAATTTTGCATGCAATTTTCATCAAAGAATATGCCTAAGTACAAAAAAATTCTAAAGAATTTACAAGATCCTTCTATTATCTGTGGTTTCTCATAACAATAAGCTTTCTTTCGAACAGGGAACCAAGAGGTTGACATCCTCCTTTTGCCCTATAAACAAAAATGTGTTTTCCCCCGCTCATTCTCCATTGAGTATGGTTTGCTTCAACCTTACTAACTTAAGAAGAGCTAGCATTCTCCGAAGTTGTATCATCAATTGCTAAATTGGATACCTCGTCAACTACATCTGTTTCGCTTTCACCATCTACTGAAGCTTTAGGCGATGCTTCAGGGGTGATGTTTTCTTCAGGTTTCTTCAGGCTCCAATACATGATGCTAGCAGTTAAAATGAGTATCATCTTCTGGTTGACCTGTTAAGGTTAAATGCATAATAAGCTACGAGTCACACAAAATTTCTCAGCCAAATAAATGCAAGATTAGTGAAGTATGTGGGCAGGAAGCTCAATGAACAAATATATTTAGATAATTGAAGAAAAATGCTTTTCCATGTACATTATTTATGTTTAATAAATGACAAGCTCTCCGTTATATCCACCAGATCAATTGTTAAAACGTACCATTCCAATTTTAAGATTTCAGAAACATCATCAATTTCTAATCCTATAAAAGCATATCTATTGGAAACAAACTTCAACCAATTAAGTCCATACTCCCCTTTTCATAGACAATTGGCATAAGTACCAACAAAATTATGTTTAACATCGACAAACATACCTCAATTATGTCCTCAGGTAACAGGAAAATGGAACACCCTAGTTTTCGGGCAACACTGATTATGTATGTTGCATTCAACTTCTTATCTTCATCTGCAATTCATATGACATAAATTTGACCATTTCAATTGTTGCTCATAAGATAACATATTCTCATCATATTAATGTCAATTGTCAAATATAATAATGCTTAATGTGAAATTAAAGAGTTGCAAGCAGAATTCTAGCCAGCACAATTTCTCAATAGAATGACAGAGTTGACATACCAGTCTCCCCTTTAGTAACAAGACTCCAGTTGACAACCCTTGGCTCCACTGCACTCAAAAGCTCAAGGAAGAAAACGCCACCAGAAAGATTCTTATCCTGATGAAGCACAATACATAAATATCAACAATGAGTTGTAGTCCAACATCAAAGCAATCATCATGAACACTGAAAAGTCCTTTTCTTCATTCAAAAGCCTTAATAAAATTACTTTTAGTACTATTGATAACAGATGCCTGTGATTTTTCTCCCAATATGAGCAGTACAAATGTTTAAGACTGATGACTGTTATAAATAAATGTAAAATTAAGAGTAGCAAGAACTATATAAGCACACACGCACACACACATAGCTCTCAATAGGTGGTTTTATACCTTGAAACTATCCATTTGAGAAGTTCTTCCTGCTCTTTTCACTTTATTGTTTGCCCAGTTTAGAATATCAGCATCAGTAATCTCTTTACCTTGTGAGTGCGATCTCAAATTTCTCAGAAGTTGAAGCATAGTAAACCTCATCAGCTGCCACAAAAATGCTGACGACAGAGAAAAAACAGAGATGAATATTTCCTACATATAATGGGGCATATTTTTAACAAAATAATGACAAATAAAAATGTTAGAATATAAGAGAAATATCCAATAATATATGTTTTTGCTTTTAGTCATAATTTTTTTTCTATCGTGTTGGTCCCTCATTCATCTACCACCGACCCCAATTAACTTGGGTTAAAGGTGCTGTTGATGTTGATGTTGATGTGTTGGTCCCTCATTATTCTAGAGTGTGTAGTTTTAGTCCCCAACTTAAGTGAATCAACTATCAAGATGATGTGGCTAACAGTGAGCCAAGCCATAATTGCCACATGGCTTTATTTTATCCAATATCGTGCTGCCACATGGCTTTATTTTATCCAAATGCCCATCCTCCATATTTTACACTTCATCTTCCAATTTTTTTTCAACTATTTCGTTCATTGAAGAATCAGAAATAAATGTTGAATCCTATCAATTTGATAAGATAATCGATCTTCCTATTGGGGTGGGGAGAAAGGAGAGACAGTCTTGAAGAAAGTTCAGATCTTGTCCTCCTTTTCGAACTTGAACTTGGTGGCGTCCACCCCAAAAAAGGAAATGACACCCTTCTTGCTGACCTCGAAGTAGAAGTTTGGTGGAGTTGAGACTTAGGTTGGAACTGCATTCCATACAGTAAAAAATGGAGGCCATTGTTGTGAAGATTTCTTTAAGAGGACTGTTTTTCATACATTGACAAGTGAGTGATTTGTTCAAAGTTCACATGTGAAGGGCAAGAGGGTGGGATGGAGAGGCGTGGCACAATAAAACTGATGATGCATCTTCTATAGCCACACGAGACAAATATATTAATCAACATTTAACAGACCCCAATTGATGTCGAGGACCAAATGTCATCAGTTTGGAACATTGGGGGACCAAAGAAATATGAAAATTTGTATTATTGGGACCAAAAAAAAAACTTGCAAAAATATTGAACTAAAAACATATTTAAACCTATTTTCACTGTATCTCTGAGTAATTTAGAGTCTTAGATTATCTCAACATTTCCCTATTTCCTTATATGTCAAGATTTGTTTCCTTATTTAATTAGGACCATGATCATTGTATTACTATTTTTTTTTTTGCTGAAAGCAAGGTATCTCTATAGTCGAAAGCCATGAGACTAATCCTCAATAGCATCCAGTCATTGTATTATTATAAATAAGGGTTATGTACCACATATATATCTTGATTTGTATAACATGAATATGCACCACAGAGAATATTCTGATATTCCTCGGTAATAAATCTCAAGAACATATCTTGGCTATTGATTATCTTCAGATGGAAGATTTAACTATAGTGTAGAAGCATAAAAGAATGTGTTGACCCATCAAAATATCCAATGAATGAGGACAAAACAGAATTTAAAGCAGATGTTAAATGAGAGGGTAACCACACAATCATAACAAATTTCTAGCACTAACAAATCATCACAAAGCAGGGAAAAAATGAAACTCACCCAATAAGAGCTTCTTATTCCCTTGTACAATATCATTACCAGCAACATTCACTAATGAAAAGTTTAGTTCCTTCCCAATCTTTATAACTTGGTTGCAGTTCTCAACTTTCCGAAATGGCATCTTTATAGGAGGCTTTGTGGCCAGCTTCCAATTGACAGATCCAGGTGAAACCTTGTCAAGAACTTCTAATAGAACCCATCTGCGGTAAAGGAAAATCATAACCAGTAGTTAAGATCAAGGAAAATTTCAAAAGAAGATGTAACTTAAATACAAAAATGATAAGAAAATGGAAGACACAGATGATGAGACAACTGAACAGTGGAAAACTTACCCATTTCTGACATCCTCAAAAACATTATTGACATAAGTGGCAATTCCAAGACTGTTAATCCATAGTCTAAAGCATCGTTCTTCCCGAGATGTCTCTGCATCATCAGTCATCATCTCAGCAAAGGACATTTTCTGGCTGTCAACTGTTGTAAGGCCATTCCTACAAAAGTACAAGTAACAGATTTTTGAATATATATAAATGAAACTCACAATCTAAATCAGCTCAAGATCCATCCTGTACTGTATACATTTCTAACTTAATAACTTTCACTAACCCTACTTACTTGTACCTAACAAATGAATCAAACTAGCGAGATCCATTACTTATTAGTTATTACTCAGAGGCCTATTTAAGGATAATCATAACAAATAAAATGCATAAGCTTAAGTGACAATGTTATATGATATAGCAGCCACACCTATCCAAATTCATAGAAGGGCAGAAAACAGCATGGGTTCTTGGAAGCATATCCCAAAAGATTCTTATTATTATATTGTATGAATTTACAATGAAATAATTAGCACATTTGCAACCCCTTAAAAAGAACCATACCTATGCTGGAAAATTTGAGCAACAAATGCAAGATTAAGATTAGGTGACCCCTCCACTATGTCCTTTGGAGTAAGGTATCTCTTGCAATCTAATTTCTCTGCCTGCTCAAGAACCATGTTTGCTCTTTCTGTTGGATCACTTGTGGTTAGAGCAGATGGACCTGCCACTTCTGGGGCAAGAGCATTAAGCAAGTAAGCATAAGCCTCTCCATCCTGCGAAAAGAAGATTATTGTAGATGTAATAGACTCACGCAACTTACAATCATACTATATCTCTTTATGAAAACAAATGCCATGCACATAAAAAACTAGCCACACAATGATTCAGCAATTGGCATGATGTAGGGAAATATAGTGAATCTTTTCCTTTGAAACTGTAGATGGTTGTCAAGGCCAGCAGAATATAACAAGAAGATCCACAGTTTCTTTACTGATTTAAAAGGCACAAAAATCAAGGCAGTGGTGTGTATAATAAAAGGTTGTTAATAAGGAATACTGGATAATATTTCATCCATGTCCAGAATTATTTCTATTAGAGTAAATCAGCATAAAAAGTTAGTAAGAATTTCCCTCACCTTTAGGTCAGAAGAGAAGTTTGTAACTTGTTTCTCATATCCAGCTTTCTTCAAGTGGAAATTCATCCATTTCAGTAAGAGCTTATCAGGTGCTAAACTGATAAGCTCCTCCACATCCTGCCAGCATGTTAAATATAATATAGAGGTTTATTTCAATCACATTTCTGACATATGTAAAGGAAAGAAAACCATTGTACATGTAAATTACAAATAAGAGGAATAATAATATCCAATATCACCTTGTCATCTTCCACTAATTCCACAAGTTGAGGAGTTTTCTTCAGATTGAGATCAGCTAACAATTGAATCTAATGTTGCCACCATAATAAAAAGTTAAACAAATAAAAAAGACAGCATAAGTTTACATGTCTTACCAATGAAAATGGTGTCAACTTCCTCATCTGAGTTCCATATTAAGCAAGGAAAAGGGGGGAAGTTTCAGTAGTTTACCTTGATTACTTGCGAAATCAAACCAAGTACCAGATGGGGCTACAAATAACCAAACAGGAAAATTTTCAAAAATGAGTTAAAGTCGGTCAAATAAAAAAAAAGGAAACTGGAAACATGGAGAGGGAAAAAACAAGGATTGAACCTACTCTTCCTTCAATTAAATCCTGTGTACCAATATTAACCACCGTGCACCCAATAGCCTTGGCCGAATTGAGGCCAAGGGTATGGTTCTCATTCCTTTCCCATGGATTAAGAGCCTTTTTTGTGTTAATAGCTCGATCATCTATGGTCCCAGGAACAGCAATATTAATAAGCTTGCTGCAGCAATAAAATAAACAACAAAGTCAGGGAGGAAAAAGGGGAGACAATATTTTTTAACTAGCTGATATTGAGTCCTGAACATCTACCAAAGAAGGACTCCATCTTTTGCAAGATCAAACAATGCATTTGTTGATGGATCAATTGGAAGAAATTGACTCATGAATTTATCTTCAGCCAAGTAGTTGTTAATATGTGCAACATAAGAAGCTTTCTCAGATTCATTAATTGCATGATGAACAGTTGTTGTAGCTGCCTTCAGGAATGAAGAAGAACTTTTTGAACCACCATCTTTAGCTATTGCTCGGGATTGAAGATTCAAATGTGCCTGCCATCCAATGTCACTGAATAAGTTGCTAGGTCCAATATAAATATAATTAATACCTACAAAAGTACTTACAACTCGCGGTTTCATGTTAGGTGCATATATATGTGAAGAGTCCAGGCAATATGAACATCAAATGACATTGTAGTGTATATTTTCCAATAATTTCTTTGAGAAAGCAATAAACAGACCATTCTAAATACATACAGTAAAAGTTAAATTAAGAAACACATGAACACATAGGAGGAATTCAGAAACCATGCCTTAACTTCTCAGGGGGTAAAATAAAAATAAAAAATAAAAACTCACCCTAAGGAAGGACTCAAAATCAATCTCTTCATCCATGTTCTGATATGACTCTGCCAAGGCATCCTTAATCTCATCCTCGGTGAACAGTTCAGAGAAACCCTTCAATTTCTTAAAAATAGGTGGCAAATTTCCGACAGTAACACGTCCCGATTGAGTCCTTTCCGACACATACTAGAAAGAACGTAACAAACATACACAATGCGTGTTCTGAGTCCGAGATTGTGGTGTCGAAGAAAAAAAAACATCAGAAGAGAGGAAGAAAGAAACATACCTTGGATTTGAGGGTTCGAAGTTCGACTTGAGTGAACTGGCTCTGAAGCCATTGATCAGAAACAAGGACACCGACGAAACTAGACATGTTCGACTCGGTAGGAGAAAAACAACAAACACTCGGAACAACACTGAGCCAACACACGAAAATCAAATGTTTATAAGCCAACAGAGATAACACATTTGTTTTGAAATCAAATCAACAATGCGTGAACATTTAAATTACACCGATCCAACAGTAGATTGCGACAAGGCTGGCACGAAGCGATTGGGAAAGGAGAATTGAGAAAACGTACCTGAGAAAGTCAGAAAAGGAGAGCGAGATTAAAAGGATTCGTCATTGTATTTGCGTGGAGCTTCTTCTTCTTCTTCAGAGAGAGAGAGAGAGAAAGAGGCTTGTGTTATTTGATTGTGCGAAAGAGGAAATGGGGTGGGGAGAAAAAAACGAAAGGACCCGCGAAGAAAGGGAATGCAACGCAAATACTATCGAATCAAACGGTACCAATACAATGCTTTTCTTTCTTTCACTCGTGTTAGACTCTAATGATACTTTTAAGTTATTTCTATAAATTTTTGTTTTTTTTAGTTATGAAATTAATTTTTCATTAAGACTTAGTCAAAGTTCATAATCTCTATATAAAAGTGTATTTTATGAAAATCAAATTCAAATTTTCTCTTATAAATTTATCGTATATTATCAATTAAGATACATGAATTAAATTTTTGTTCTATGCTATTGTCAAATGCCAATTGCTAATTGCTAAATCATATATATATATATATATATATATATATATATATTAAACAAGAATGACATGTGGCATCGATTCACAATCCCCACACTCCTCTTTCCTTCGCTTTCTTATTGTTTTTATCTATTTTGTTGCTTTTTCACAAGCCAAAAAATATCTCATCGCCTTCTACAATTTTTTCGTCGTTATTATATAAAATTATTATGTTCTTAATCTCGTGCGATATTTTACCATAAAGTAAGGTTCGGTTCAAGGGCAATCCAAACGAATTCATTTTAAAAAAATTCCGAACTCAGACTCAGTAACGACATTTATTTCCGCTTTCCTTTATATACATCCATACCTAACCTTCGCACGTTTATCTTTAAGATGAAGATATTTAAGTATCTGTTTATCCAAAAACAATCAAAAGAAAGTTCATTTTCATCGCAATCAAACCAAATACAAGACTTGAAGAAAATAACAATTTTAATTCTTATCTAAAAAAATCCTATTAATCTTCTTATTTATTAGATAAAAAAAAACTATTGAATACTTTCTAAGTTTTCAAGATATTAAATATATTTATTTTTTATTTCATATAATTTATAAAATAATAAGAATTTTTATATGGAAGATTTGCAAGACAATGTCACATTAAATTACAAGTTATTATGCATGTATTATTAATTAGTAATCTAGTTAATTAGTGTTCTTAAAATATTGGTGGAATTAAAAGGAAAAAACATTTAGTATAAAAATTATAGTAAAACACAAAAATATTATGAATAACATGATTTTTTTATTTTTCAATAAAAATATTTTTACTGTTCATTAATGGTATGTTTTTATATAAATGTGAACCATCATTTCCAAAACTTTATTATTTTTAAATGTCATGTTGAATATGAAGCATGTTATACTTAGAGGACGAAGATAGTTAAAAAGTTAAAATTGCACACAAATAGAACGGTGTGCATCATAAAAAGGAAGGTCAACTCTTTTCTAAATGAAATATAGCCAACCTCGTGAGAGCTCTAGCTTCCATTCATGTATAGTCCAATCCCTTAACTATCACATGCAACCGCTTTGACATTTACTCTAGTTGACCTTTAATATCTATCTAACTGACATTAAAAACACCTTTTCTTTTCAAATGTTACTTCAATGTTAAGTTTTTCACACGAAGTTGTATAAGTATTTAACTTCTTTACTAGTCACTTATACTATTAATTTGTCTAATATATAAGATGGATTAGATGCTTGGGATGACACTGAACGAAATTGAATTCTGATTAATGTTAGCCAAGATGGACTTTTGAGTGGGCTACAATTTGAGATTTTAACCGATGTGTCTTCTAGCATGGACGAGATTTTGAGTGAAAAATGGTAGGTTCCTGCAAAAAGATATTACAACACTTAAGTTATAAAGGTTCCTCCAAAGAGACACAATATGTATTAAATACTTAGTTGTTAAGAATATAAGGACATATCCAAATCACACATATATGATTTCTCATCATGCACACGTTTAAGACAAATCTCATCAATGGTTAGTTGCAAGAAAGCATTGAGAACAGAGTACATTACTCAATCTCATGAATAAAACTTTCATTAAATGAACAACAGTTCAATTACAAAGTAAGTTTTAATATTTTTGGTCCTTAAACTTTTAAAAAAAATTGTTTTTAAGTCTCTAAACATTTTTTTAATAATATTTTTGGTCTCTATATTTTTTCTCTAATAACATATTTAGTCCCTTCTACGCAAGCCTAGCATCCAAGATGCTAGAACGCTGTGATTTTGCTAGTAGTCTAGTGTCTCCCACACAGGCTAGCATCAGGGACCCTGGAACGCTATCGATGTTCAACATTTTTTTGCAATTAGAGTTCGAGGAGTTGGTCAAGCGTCTAGGATGTTAACTGGCATTTGGGAATTGATATACTAGTGAATAGTGATGTTAGAACAGTGCATCGTTTAACCTTTTCAGCATTTTTAAACACCAAAAATTTGTTTTCTTACACGATTGAAGTTGAAAACATTATTATAAATTCTTGATTCCAAAACAAAGACAATGTATTGTTATTTTTATACAAAAGTAAACAAAACTACTTAAAACTCAGTATTTGCAAAAAAAAAATTGGTGCAAACTCAAATTCTACTAGTTTCTATCTATTTTTCTAAGATTTCAATATTTATTTTACTTTTTTCTCTTATTTTTTTACCTTCAAAATCATGCACATAAATTTATCGGCTATATTTATAAAAATACTTCCTAACAAATCAAATAGGGACTTATTAACAAAACAAAAGCAAACCATAACAGATAAAATAAATCTCAACAAAAAGAAAGCAGACTTAATTTTTTTAAAATATATTGATAAAAAAGCCATCATGGTTTAGGTTATGTTGAGTTGAAAGGAGAGAAATAGTGTAGATAGAAATAAAAAAGAAAAGTAAAAATATGTAAGAAATAAAGTTGTTTGATTAAAGAGAAATAGGAAAGAGATGAGAAAAGAGATAAAGAGATGAGTAAAAATAGGTAAAATAATAATAAAAATGAATATCATTATTTTTAAACTTATTTTTCACCTTTATAGTCCCTATCAAACCAAAAACACTAATTTCTATCCTCTCAAAATTGTTTCATTGTTGGAAATGGACACAACATTAATCTTTGAAATCCTATTCATGATTTGAAGGACATAATAATAACTTTGTTTTATTTTTTTATCGACAAATATTAATTTGTTAGTTTTTTCAAAAATGTCAGTTTGAGGATTTGAATCCAAGATATTTCCCCCTCTCTTCATTATTCTTCAACCATTAGACTAACTTTATATATATTCTTAACTTAGTTTATTTTTTTTTAATTTACAAACTAATCACACAAGGAGTTGTTTAATTTTTTTTGTAATCATGATAATTAGAAAAAAAATCTTGTTGTTAAGATCCCGAGACATCCCACAAGCTTTGACACTTTGAATATGATATAAGACTAATTTTCGATCCAAGACTTAATTACACTTGAAGTTCATCATCACTCCTTCCCAAAAAAGTATTATGTGAAAATTGATCCATGATCTTCCCCACTAAGCTATACCAATTTGATAATAATCATGTTTATTATTATTTTTTAATTACAAAAAATGTCACTTTCATTTGAATAAATTTTATTATTTTCCCTAGGTCCGATCCCTCTGAAACAAATACTTCTGAATAGTCTTGTTTTTACTTTACTCAGCTTCTGGCCTGGAGTCCAACTGGAACAGTAAAGGTCCAAACTCCAAACCCCATTTGCATTTGACTGATAGATGCATCCGGTTCTCCAAAAAGAATAAAACAGTGAGCATTAGCAAGCAAAGAAAAGATGGGAGGAGACCGGAAGACCAACTTTGGCTAATTTTATAGGCATCCATAATAACCCCTTAATATTAATGCTTTGATGCAGTGGCGTTTGTGCAACCCTCTTAAGAGTTAAGGCAGACGTAAAGAGCAAAGGAATATATACACTTCAAAATTAACTCACCATAAAGCTAGATTTAATTCCATCTCTAGAAGCGTATCATTGAAAAAAGCTCAACGCATAACATAAAGCTATAGCCTTTCATGAATCATGATCAACCTTAATTACCATAATGCTATAGATTTTAATGATCAATCTTAGATACCATAAAAACCTTAATATACACTTCTGTCTCCACTATATATGTTATTGGAATTGTGCCTGCCTGAGTGAAACTGTACTGATTAGGTGAAACAAAGTCGTCTAGCTCATACTTGAACCAATTTTCAATTATCTTTGTAGTTATTTTGAAAACGACATTGCAAAGATTTGTTGGCCAAAATTACTTTAGCAACTCACAATTATCAACATTTCTTTTTCGTCGAGGAAGTATCAATCAAATACAGTAGGCTTTATAAACCCAACAGAGCAAGGTAGCATTGGAAATTGACTTCAAGACTTCAACACCGTGCGAGTTTTACTTACAAGGACCAAAAAACTTTTTGTAAATATTAGAGTTTGAATTATGAAATCGCTAGGCACCCAAAAAGCTGTCAAAGACCCAAAAAAAAATGTTAATAATACTTACAAGATCTGGATTGAAAAAAATATATCCTTGATTATTTTTTTCAAAATGGCATCTCCTGTCACATGCGATGCCACTAGGATAGGAGAAATACCGGGTCTTCCGGAGCTGGAACGTTAAAAGGTCCAATATAAAATCAGCATCTTTAATTTAATTTCAGCTACCGTAAAAAGAGCTTGTAAATCATTTGATTTCCGGAAACATCCCTTTAGAGAATAAAATCAACTTTCGGAATAGACTTTAACTTTAAGTGACGGCATTAAAACTCTCAAAAAAGGTACATGCAGTCATAACATGACAACCACATAACATGACATCCTCATGCTATGAGATTTAACAAAAAAATAGTATAATAGAAGAAATCACATTCATACATACATTGAATAACACTTATGTTCAAAAAAATGGATTCAAATCAAAGCAAGTGGCACCAAATGTAGATACATAAACATAATCTAAATTAAATATTCAATTGGAAGAGTGCCATCAGAAGAGCACCAGCACACCAAAAGTTGCCAAGACAAGGTTGGCCCAGATTCCATAGCTGATGAGCTTGTGAGAAGAGGAGCCATCATGAGTGGATGATGGAGATGATGCTTTGCTATCTGCACTGTGTTCAGTTGGAGAATCAGCAGCAGGGGCAATATCAGGAGTTGGTGCAGGAGCAGGTGCAGGAGGAATATCAGTGCCAAAAATGGCCTCAGGGAGTAGCACCTTGTCAACTTGATATATTGCAACAGGATCTGTGGCATGAACAGCACTGCTCACCCTGGTCTTGGACCATCCTGAACTAATGTGCACTGTCCCAGAATTATCAGTGAAATTCAAAGTGTAATCCCCTCCGGCGAATGTGGGAGTAGAGCTGGTTTGGCTAAGGCTTGTGAACTCCGCCAGAGAATAGAAATGTGGCAAGGCATGGAAGAGGATCACTTGCTTTAGCTGGTTAGAGGTGAGGTTGGATAGGGTAGTTTTCTTTACAGCATTGAATGCACTGTCCTTAGGAACAAAGATGGTAATTCCTTCTTCAGTGTTGTTGGCTTGGTTTTGGAAAGTGTCAATCACTTTAGTAGACTCAAGGTATCCAAGGAAGGTGTGAAATGGACCAGCAACACTGAGTAACTCAGTGAGGTTCACGAAGTCCGGTGCCGGGGCTGGTGCTGGAGTTGGGCTCAGAGAGGGAGGACTAGCAGTTTTGGCAAATGCTGAACTGAAAAGCAGCATAATGTTGCTAACAATGAAAATCATAGAAAACTCCATGTCTTCCTTGGCCACTGGTTTGTCCTACCTTGCTATATCAACAGTCTCTCCAAATTCCTGTATGAAAAGAGCTCCACAGTGGTTAGATCTCATCATAACAAAACCTACCAACCTGTGAAAAAGTTAAATAATGCGGGAATAAAAAATGAACTCCCAGTTCAAACTCAATCTCCAATAAATAAAAAATCATAAACCCCTCAATTTTTTTTTTACCTAACCTTCTTTACATCTCACTAAAAAGTTGTCAACATCTTACTAATAATAGACTAACATAATGGCTGGAACCAGATCTTACAAAAGTTAACATAGAGGAACAAAAGAAAAATAATAAGATATTCAACAGAGTATGAAATGCATAAGGTAAGATCTATGAATGCGAATTGAACCAGAGCAAGCAGAAGGAAATGCAGATCCAAGTATGATATGAACACTATAACAATTTGATAGAAGCGCATAACACTTAAAATGTACTACTTTTGCATCACACTGCTGAAAAATGTTAAATTCAGAACTACCAGAAGACTAAATTTCCAAATGCTAAATTCGAGATCAGACAGACACCTAATGAAATGAATGTTGAAAGATTTTCTATTTTCTTTTTTGAAACTATCAATCATCACCCCCCAACCAGTGCCAATGGAATGAATCCATTACTAGTTCATTTTCCTCACAAAGTTTCTAACTTGTTGTCAAACCCAAGCCAAACGTAGGTGAATTAGACTTAGACCAGTCAAGTACACAGTGACAGAATTCACATAATTTCATGAACCCCATAATGAAATGAGACAGATCTAGACTAGCTGATCCAAAATCACAAGCACCCGAGACAAAAATGACATTCAAATGTGAAAAGGCAAGAAAAGCTAAAAGTTTGCACCTAACCATAAATTGAGTGACATTCATAACAAAAGTAAATTAAAGGAAAGAAAAGATATTGAGATAGAAGAGCACACAGACATGAATAAGAGGAATTCAGAGAGAGAGAAGGAGAATGTGAAGGACGAGGAATGAGAATGGAAGGAGGGTATATAAAGATAGAATGGAGGGTACGTATACCAGCTGGAAGGGTATTAGTATTGGCTACAGCTACAGCAAAGAGATGCTTCTAACTTGAGGGTGGTTCTTTGGTGAAGACATATTATACTTTAATGGAAAATGCTTCTCTGGAACACACTTTTTTCTCTCCTTGTATGGTGGCCTTTCCATATCCGCTTTAACTAAATTACTTCTTTAACCCATCATAGACCAACCTTGCACTCTACCCCACCATCTTCCATCTCCCCATTTTATCATCTAGCTAACCGACATACATAAATGGTTTCTACTTCATTTCTAGTTTATTTATTTTCATCACCAAAAATGAAGCTGACGTTTAGCCATCCATACCAATGCTAATATCCGACCATGCTGTTCACATGCCCCAAAACCTACAATGGAAAAGTACTTTTTTAAAAAAAAATAAAAATTAAACTATCGTTTTAATTCTTGAAATTGTGTAACTCTTTGTCGTTAACTTTTTTAACGTTAAAAGATTAATTTGATATTAATTTATATTTTGTAAGAATCAATTTAACATTAAATTATATAATAATACATAATTATTATATTTTTTACATATTTAATTTATTCTTTTGAAAACTAAATTGTCATTAATTTATATATCTAGGGAGCAAAAATAATCATTTACCTTTGATATGAATTATTAAGTGCACATGACTACAATCAAAGATGTGGTGACTAGCATGAAATAAAATAAACTTGTTTTTCTCTATATAAAAAATGCACAGAGCTTCCATAACTATGAAAAATGAATGTGAGATCAAGTTTTTTGATAATCTCTTCCTTGCATTTCTCTTTAACTCTTTAAGTCCTCAAACTATATTGTTTCACAATAATTATTATTTTTTTTGTCACCATGGAACACATGAATTAACTGGTGAGGATTTGTTTCAATTTAATAAAAAACCTCAAGTTAATGTTTTAAATATGAAATTACGTTAAATATTTAATAGAAGAGTTTTGTCATTTATAATGATATTATTCAACTCAAATAAAATTACTTTTTGTAAGATATATGTGATGTAGGAAAAAAATTGTGTTAAGTTTAACTAACTAAATTTTGTTCCATAATATTAAATTAAAACTTATGCTTATGGTTAAAGTTCATTACTCATAATTTCCGTATACCATATGTATATAATTACGGACATTATGGATGTTGGGCAAAATCATATTAAATAATCTTTTATAGGTTGTCAATTCAAGACTTGTAATAGGCTTAGTGCTCAAGATTTATTAAATTGATTGATTAGGCTTGTGTAACCATCAAGGCCTATATAGGACCACGTTTTGATTTTCCAAGACACTAACCTGTCTAGAAAATCATCATTAGATGCAATTCTAACGGACTGTAGTAATGTTTTCCTATAAAAAAACGGACTGTAATAATGTTAGAAAAAATTATGTATTCAAGTTTAATCAGCAAATGTAACAAAAGTGGTTAGAAAACGGTAACTACCGATGGATAAGGCGAGTACTGCTAGCCTAAAAAATAAGACATCGGTCATAAGAGACCAACATTATGGTGTTAAAACGAGTTAAATCCAATAATTTGACTTATATAATCAGTTCAAATAGGTTGAGTTCGATTGGGATTTTTGTAACTCGTATAACCCAACCCATTTCATCCATCAATCTTTTAAATTACATTTAACATTTATATTTTTTTTTATGATTATTGGTTAAGTATTTATTTGATTTACTAGTTTAATAACATGTTTTTTTTAATTATATTTGAAAATTAAATTTGGAAAAAAGTTAAGACAAATAAAATAATTTATTTATTTTATTTTATTTTTTAAAAGAGTTGATGGTTCAACCTAACCCATCAAGAAAAACTTAAATACAATTTTTGTCTTCTTACTTAGTTTCAATTTCTCATTTTTTACATCTTGCGCCCTCATAATTTTTAGTATTCCCAAATTCCCCTTGTTTTTCTCTTAAACCTTATTTCCTGCACATTCGACTTTACACCCCCATTATATCTCACCCTTCATTCCCTTCTTGTGTCTTCCTCCTTCTTGCACTTTTTTTTATCAGATCTAATTTGCGGATTTGTTAATCTGTAATATAACTTTTTTTTCTCTTATGAATTTGCTTATCCGGAATTATCGTAGCCCAATAAAATAGATTATTTTTCCATTTTCACTCCTCATTGGTTGAAAAGCCCGGCCCACATACTTCAAATTACATTCAAAACTCAAGCAACCGGACTAGCAAAAAGATTATTGTGTCCCAAATTTAGATTGGCAAAAGTAATGCAGCTAAGAAGAGATATAAAAACTAAAGAAGTTGACAACTAGGGAACTTTTATTGGGAAAGTTACAAAAGAGTCCTCTTTGCCTCTGTCTATTTTAGTCAATACCAAAAAATATATATTTTAGTACAAACATGAATTTAGTACCTAACATATATCTGAAATTATCAAGTCAATACAATAGAAATAAAAAATATATTTGACAAAATGAATAAGAATTACTATTGCAGATGCAAATTGGGTATATTGCCATCTTCGTTCAAGCCCATTCCTTCCTAATATCAAAAGTATAGTTGATCTCCAAGTAGCATTTGTTGTCATCATCAAGAAACTGCAAAAAGAAAAAAATATGATAGTCTATGGTTGTATCATTAATTCATTATCACACAACAATAGAAAATACAAATGTTATTCTATCCCATAGTATGCAGCGAAGCACCGCTTCAAATTTTACTACTATGATGATATGCAATATATACTATTAAGAACAACACAAGAAGTTGGTGACCAACAAACCTCGATTCCACTACTGACCGTAATCCATTTACAAGGAAACTAACACCAGAATATATTAAAGACAGACAATATGGTACTTCTAATAAAGAAACATTACAAAAAATGAGGAAAGAATGAAAGAAGTAAATGGAAAATTATGGAAGTGATAAACTGAAATGACAAAACCATGATAAACTTCGAATAAAATGCTTGAGAACCCTTTGAATCAAGTATAGTAGTGATTCAAGGGACGAATGAATAATAGGTAGCCCCACACCCCAGGCAGAGTCAGTGAGCCGTCGTGACTAATTTTATGCAACATTTAAGAGGAATATATATAATCCAATTATGAAACTGTGTGTTAGTGCATGTGTATATTTGTACAATCAAGTTCAATGTATTTAGAAGTAATATTACCTTTGATCTTGCAGAATATGATCCTCTTGCAAATAGCCCAGAGGGAGTGGTTTCTTCTGGCATCTCATGTGTGTAAGGCTCTGCCTGAGGGCTGAAAGTTCCAAGCATCTCTTTTGAGCTATCCACTGAAATTGGAATTGTTGTAAGAGAGTGCTTGATCAAGTTTTGCATGTTATAAGTTTAATTAATTTGAAATAGATTTGGCACAGAAAAAAAAAACTTACCTTTGACACCAGTCTTCCAAACAGTATTGGTGTATTTCAAGCCAGACACAATATTATTGCTCACATGGAAGGTGAATTTCAAGCGGTAATGACTACCTTCTTTAAGAGTAAACCATAAACCCTTTGGATTCCCATTTTCAGGAATGGAAAGAACAATGTCATCTCTATCAGGAGAGATGATAGACAAACAAGTAATATTCACTTCAGGGTCCAGAATTTCTGGAAAGAAAAAGATTAACGTAATAATTGATACAGGTTTAGAAAAAAAGAACATATAACAAACATACACATAAAAGAAATCTTCGGATTATTGTTCACAAAACAAAAATCCCAACTACTAGTTTTGAAGTTTTAATGGATTATAGTGAATATTATGATTCCTCAAACTGTTAATTACATGAACAAAAAATGCCAATTTGCATGGTTCCTCATGTTAATCTTCCTGTAGTTGCATAAGTCAACACTTATATTAATTTTAGAAATAAAATATAATGTAAATTTGAATATTATAAGCTTTCATGCTTGCGCAATAGTCCGACCAACTTGAACAGAATAAGTCAAATGTCTAATGTGTTCTGATTCTTCTGAATACAATAAAAAAAGAATGCTTATAAGGGAAAAATTAATTAAGTGATATATAAACCTGCAGCATTGTTCACATCCACACTTCCAAGGAGTTGTTCCTTCCATCTTCTTAAACTCTCATCATCCTATTTAATCCCAAAATTCAACCAAAAAAAGAAATGGAAAAGAGAATTAATCAATAAGGAATGAAGCATGAAACATGACATGACGATAAATTTCAGCAGACACAGAGAAACAAACCTTATCTTTCTCAAGGTGCTCTTTAAGAGTGCACTGAGGACCCAATTGTAATTTGGATCCAACTTCATCCTCCTCATCTTCAGCTGCATAGATAGAGGACTCACTCAGGTGCCTGCTCAAGGGCTCGCCTTCACTTTTATAATGTTCTTCATTTGCATGATCACTTTTCTCTCCAGTTTCTTTGTTTTCATCGAACCCCATCTTCTTGGAACTTGAAACAGCTCCAACAGGGAAGGTGGTTAACTCATCAACCGTCACAGGGAATAACAATAATATGACCAAAAAACAAACAAATGGGATATAATTAAGCAACGAAGACTACATAAGGCAACAATGCCAAAATAATGTTTTGAAGGGATTAGTGAAACTGAAAAAAACAATAATAGTTTGTGTCTCACAAAACCCAACAACGACCAATAAGCAGAAGCAGAAAAAGGCAAGGGATGGCAAAGGAAAAATGGCTTGTTTGTCTTGTTGGCAATGTTTTAGGAAGAGACATAAATTTATGGCTAATTTTCGGAAATGGTCATGTGGTGATCCGAAATCTTTGTAAATGTCTGACATCATGACATGGTTATATATATATATATATATATATATATATATATATATATATATATTGATTCATCTAATAAGGAGACCAAAAATGTTTTGGTGAATTTTCATTTCAATTTTGTAATTTTTAGGATTAAAAAACTATCTTACTATTTACTGACAAATAAGCATCACTTTGAAAATATAACCTTTTTAACTAAGATGATATACATGAGTCAATCAGAAATACAGTAAAAAAAATACTCTTAAAATATTTTTGTAAATCTTCTTTTTATCTTTTTATTTTTATTTAAATCAATTGTGTTGCTATTTATTGTATGTTAAGAGTATATTTTTATTCAAATAGTATTTAAAATAAATATTAAGAGAGAAAAAATCATGATCAAACATTTATTTTTTTATTTTTAAGTCTATTTTTTTATTTTTAAGTCTATTTTTCTTATTTGAAAAATATAAATTCAAAAAGAATATGAAAATAATAAACAGGAATATATAATACTATGTAATTGTTAAAAAAATTATTTTATTTATTGTTGATATGATGTTAATATGTAGTAATTTTCAAATGCATTTATTATCAAAATTAAAATTTATTTTAAATTTGTTGACATAGTATAATTTTTGTTATATATATATATAGTTAATTGTTTTAAAATAATATTTTTATTGATTTTAAAGATAATAATTTTAATTATGTGATATTATTGAAGATTTCAATTGATTAAATTAATCGCATCATAAATTGAATTATATCAACGATTGTTGAAGTTAAAGTTTCGATCTGATGATGTAAAAATATTGATATAAAGACTTATATAACTGAATTAGATTAACAATCATCATTATGAGTTAAAATTTTGATTCGACGATTCTCAAAGTTTCAATTGAAGTTTAGTTATGTATGTATATAGATAGACGAACCTAATAGCTAGTGTAATAGGGATATTTTGAGAAGGTGAGAGGAAAAAGGGGTATTTGAGAATATAAAAGAAAAGAGTGGAGAGAGTAAGGTTTTGTTTGGGAGTTAGGAGGGGAAGGAAAGGAAAGAGATTCAAGGGAAAGAGAGGGGGAAGAAAGAGAGGAAAATTAGGGAAGTTTCTTCTTCTTTGTTTGTGAGTTAAAAATATAATAATAGAGGATAATTGAGAGTTAATAAGATGTTAAATGTGAAAATTATATAATTTAAATGTAACAATATATTAAAAATATATTTTAATATATTTTTGAATTTATAGTTGGGGTAGGATAGTAATTATAATTACTTTTTCTTCTAAAAATTTCCAAATTGGAGGAACAACCATTTTTAGGCTTTGGAGGATTTCAAAGAAGTTTTAAAAATCCTCAAATCCTTCTTCTAAAAAATTAAAACTTCTAAACAAAGAGATATCATCACCTAAACCTTTTTCTTCTCTTATTTCCCCTCTAAAATCTCTCTTCCAAACAAATCCTAAAGAGCAAAAAAAGAATGTGACAATATCATGGGCATTTCCACGCAAGATAGCAGACAGCCCATTAAACTACATTGAAAATTTATCAAAGGTATCATAATCATATGAAATGAGACCTAAAATACTTGTGTCACCGATTCTCATATACTCTATCATAAAAAGTATAGATGATAATTTCATTAAAATTATTTACTTGTGGAGCATAAAAGTAAAAGGTTACTTACGGGCCTTATTTTGCTAATAAAATAAACATTGGAACTTTTTTGTTTAGTTTCATTTTTTGTTACTCTCGGATTGCAAAAATGCACAGTCATGATGTCAGCAACATATTAAGAAGGATGGTATTGTTACCTAGTGTTTTTTACTAAAGCATTATTTGCACCTTTTCAAACCTCGGACAAACACATTTTGCAAGAACTTTTTTTTCAGGGTGTCTGTTTCCAGATTTACAGCTGCCAGAGTCACTGTTATGTGTGTGGCTGTTAGGTAAATAATTCCAATGTGAATGGTGATGTGATACACAAATTGTTATTCTTAGGCCTCGTCAATCTATTTTGGAGTTGGAGGCAAACAAATCCTCTGCAGTAGGATCGACAATTCTGTGCTGTGGGTTAAGGTCTTAAGGATTCTTGTTATGATTGTTATTATGCTTAAGATCTCGAATTTGGACATAAATGTAAATAATTTTTTTAATTTAATAAAGTTCTGGTAGTTCTCATTTTTATATGTTGATTGTTAGTTTTATGGAATTGAATTAGATATTAATTCTAAATTCAAATATATATATATATATATATATAATAATTTTTTTCCTTAACATATAATATATAAATGTACTCTTAGTTTTCAATTTTTTTATTATATTATATGTGCAAAAATTCATCAATTTTGTTTATGACTAATTTTTATGTGAGAAAATTTTTTAGTGAGATATTTTTTAATAATATTTTTATATATATTTATAGGATTCAATCCTAAGATTTTATTTAAAAAATAAAAAATTAGTTCAATTTGGACAAACATAATATTTTTAGTCTTTCAATATAATAACTTAATATATTAATTCATATTTTTATAATTTAAATAGTGTTGAAAGATAATTGGAAATTTATTATAATTACAATGTTGAGATCCTTGTGGGAATGTATGGGAAATCGGAGAATGGATAAGAATGAAGATAAATGAGAATGGGGAGCAGAGAGACCCACGCGAGTGCCATGCCATGACAATTGTATAACTAGTTTGACATTTATTTATTGTTAAGAATAAATAGTAGTGTGTGACAAAACCTTACCCGTTGGCAAATAGCACGCACAACATTTCAATGGCGGCATGATTATTCATCTATTTTGATTTTGCCATTATAGTCTCATTCTCATAATCACATCAGAATCAAAAAGAGAAAGCAGCCACAAAACCACTACTACGTGGTAGGTGTAATCTGAATGGGCCCAGATATGAATCTCCTTGCAGGGCCCACTATGGGTCCAATGGCCCACCAGCCGACAAGGCCCAGATAGATAGTTTAGGTGTTGCTTTATTTGCGTCAGGGTCTGATCTGGACTACTACCTGCTACCGTACGGTTTCTTCTTCATTAATTTATTTGTTTGTTTGTTTGGGATCGATGAAAGATTTCATTCCAATGCAAACCCAAAAAATAAAATATAAATTACAGTTTACACTTTACAGCGATGCTAAAATATTTACAATTTATATATATATTCATAATGTTAATAAAATAATTTATAATAAATATCTGGTAAGTCGTAGCTATTTTCAGATTGGAAACCTAGAATCGTGATTTGAATTAAAGATAAGTTTTTATTCAAATTATGATTATAATTTAAGGCTTCCCAAACTAAAATTATTTTAAACCTCTCAATTTTGAATACAAGGTCATCACTCCATTGACTTAGGCTCAAGGATCGACCCTAACATAATGAAATTGGATCCTCTCTTGCTCCTATTGTCTCTCCAGCACAAAAAATAAAATTAGAAGCTCAAAAAGAATGAAGAGAGGAAAATAAATGATGAAAAAGTAAATAGAAAGTAGAGAGATAGAAAGATTAGATGGAACTAGAGAGAGGATATTTACAGGAGAAGATCCACATAATAATCTAATACTACCATCTTATATATGTAAATTTAATTTTCATACCCAATAATGATTATATTATGTTCGAAAAGATATTTCAGTTAATTTTTATATATTTTTATTGATTGAAAAATTTGTTTAACTCTTTAGTAAATAAGTTTTTATTAACTTTTTAATAATTTTTAGTGTTTATTGAGTTGTTAGTTGAAGTAGCATTTTTTAAATCCTAATTTTTAACTTTTTTATATTTTTATTCATTTTTATCTTTCGTATATTTATCTAATTTCTTATTATATTTTCAAATAAATTATTATTTTATTATTTTTATATTATTTTATACATTTGAGTTACTTCAATAGTTAGTTTTATCGAATTCTTATAATTTAATAAGTAAGTTTTTCAACTTTTAGTTGCGAGCTAACTTTTCAGCTAGTTTTGTCGAACATAACTTATATTTGACAAGACATTTCAATTAGTTTTTAATTTTTTTACCAGCTGAAAAACTTGTTTAACTATTAAGTAAACAAGTTTTTTTTAATAATTTCTAGCATTTTTTAAATACTACTTGAAGTAGCATTTTTTAGAATGCCTGGTTTTTTATATTTTCTTCCCTTTCTATTCTTAATATATTTATCAAAATTTATGATTATGCTTTTTATATAAATCATGATTTTATTATTTTTCTGTCGTTTCACTTTTCAGTTACCTTAATATCTATTTTTACCGAATACTTGTAATTCAAGCTATATTCGAAAAAAACTAGTGAAAAACTTGTTTGACTATTCGATAAACAAACTTTTTTAAGTAACTCCTTAGTAGTTTCAAAAGCGTTTTATAAAACGCTAGTTTCTAACTCCTAGCTTTTTATATTTTTGTCGCTTTTTATCCTCAATATATTTATCCAATTTTCTAGTTACTCTTTTTAAATAATCATGATTTTATTATTTTTATATTATTTTATACTTTTCAGCTACTTTAAAACTAGTTTTATTGAACACTTATATTTTAATAAACTAGCTTTTCAGCTTTCAATTTTCATTTATTAGCTAACTTTTTAGCTTTCAACTAATTTTTTAATAATTTTGTCGAACATAGCCTTAAAAGCTGAAAAAAATTAGCTTATTAAATTACAAGGTTATATTCGACAAGACATTTATGTTAGCTTCTAGTTGAAAAGTTTGAATTTCAATAATTAATTTTACTAAATATTTATAATTTAATTAACTAGCTTTTCAGCTAGTTTTGTTAAACATCGCTTAAGTGTTTAGTAGAACTAGATATTAAAGTAGCTGGAAAGTGTAAAATGACAAAAAAAAAATAATAAAATCATAATCTATTTAAAAAGAGTAACTAGGAAATTGGATAAATATATTGAAAATAAAAATGAAAAAATATAAAAAACTATATACTAAAAGCTAGTGCTTAAAAACATATTACTTCAAATAGAGTTTCAATAAAGGGTAATTAGCAAAAACAAAGCTATACCTATTTGAACATAGTCTTAGGTTATGTTAGGCAAAATTAGCTGAAAGTTGCAAAGTTAGAAACTAATTGTTAAAGTAACTAAAAAGTGTAAAATAACAAAAAATAATAAAATCATAATTTTTTTTCAAATGGAACTAAGAAATTTGATAAGGATAAAAATGAAAGAAAATATAAAAAGCTAAAAATTAGAAGATAACATTTTAAAAAATGCTACTTCAAGTAACCTTTCAAAAAACACTAAAAACTACTAAGTTTAATTATTGGATAATCCAATAAATTTTTTAGCTAATAATTTTTTTTTAAAAAAAATGAGTTGAAATGTCCTATCGATCATATCTTTAATAAGTTAACATTTCAGTTATCAACTTTAAGTTTTTGACTAAATTTTCAAATAATTTTATTGAACATAATCAATAATTAAATGCTTATTATCATTTCCTTACAATTGTTATAATTCTTGTTCATTTATTTTTTAAAAGCATAATAGTTTTTTGTTACGAATATTATGACGCTTTTGATTTCACCGGTCTGTGAATATGATCGTACATAATAAATATAGGTGAAAGTTACAAATTGATATCCAATCAAATCTTTCTGTACATGATTTGTACTACTTTCGTAAGAATTTTTTCTGCCATTAATCTTTTTTAGTAATTTTTTAAAGATATTCATTCATGTTGTCATCTTGTCACCCTTATAATAATTGTTATCAATTGAAAAAGTTATGACAAGTAACTTTGTGCAAATAAGAATTTAGTCTTCAATTATAATAAGAGATCAATCTTATTATATTGGATATCAGATAGCTATTTGGCCTAGTCGAATATTCAATAATATATTTGATAAAACTTTTATAGTACCTTGAAGTATATCCTTGTTAGGTATTCAATCATATTGAATATCCAGACATTGTTGTTTCCATGTTATTCAAAGATTGTTATATTCATGATAGTGCTACCCGATCACAATTAGTATCCTATTGCCGAACATTATTTGAAGAAGAAAGGAGATCATCTAGGAGACTTACACAAGAAGAAAAATTATCTATCTACCCGTTATAATTTGAGTATCCTGTCATTAAATTTCTCAAAGATGAATTTGAGTTGTACATAAGAAATGTACTACAGTATTATTTACTGTTAAATTAGCTTAAAGAACCGTTTGTTTTAAGGACATTGCACTTTTTATTATTTTACCACTAAATCATGATTGAATAACCATGCATTGAATTTGGTAAATCCCCCTGTAAATCCGACTGCACAAAGCACAGAATGTTAGAACCAAAAGAATGATGATCTCAATGAAAAATCGTGCTCCATTATTCAGCCTCCCAGTAGAGGAGATCTAAAATAACCATTATAAAATAATAATATAACCTCATCTCTAAGCCTTTGTCACCATTATTGCCAAACATGCTTATTAACATTCAGTGAAGGATGCGTCAAATCCCAAGATTCTTGAAATGTCCCCACCTCTCCGTCTCTGATCAACTTGAGGCCTTTACCTCTTTATAAACCACTCTTAATGCTCATTTCTTTTCATCAAAAGCTTTTAGTTTTCTATATCACTCTCAACTTTGCTTCTTTTCAATCAGTTACATTTTCTTTGGTATTCCAATGGCCACTGTAGAGGTAACTCTACTAAAATACTTGCTACTCTAGTTCACATGGTAGCTCAGTTCAGAACCCGCAATTAATTTTAATTTGGCATCCATTTCTTTTATTTTCAGTTTGATCTCAACCATATCCTTGCTTTGGTTTTTTTTTTTTTTTAATATATATCATCATACCCTTTACCGACCCCAATTAATTTGAATTAAACGTGTTATTGATGTTGATGTTATTGATGATCATACCCTTGCTTCTGTGTTATCTTAGACAAGTAGTTATTCATTTCTTTAGCTTCAATACGCCAACCGTCATTTTTTTTCCTGAAATTCTTGTCACCTAATTAATTAAATTCAGTAAAATGACAGCAGGCACTTGGCATCTTATCAATATATATACAGCTTTGTCAAAAAGAGTTCATATACTTGTTTTCCTCAGAAAATTTTATAGAAATGTACAAGGTAGCTGAATGCAAATTTCAATTAGTTTGTCATCAGACAGAGAAGCCACACGGATCATATGCCTTTTCCATCAGTCATATTTGTTAGAGTATTAAAAGACGTATTAAATCTATATTAATCTGACAGCTTTGAAACTTTATCCTTATATAATATATATTGCAACAACTATGAGAAGTGATACATTAACCAATAGTTACAAGTAAAGAAGAGTAAGAAGTGTTTAAATTAAACTGCATGTCCACCACCTTATTAAGTTCTTATCTCAGCAGAGTTCAAGTTGGAATTCTAATAAACAAAATATGAATTTTCATCTGAATATGTCTTTGTCTGTTGGAATTCGAAATTGTAGGTTGTGTCAGCAAAGTTTGCCCTCCCTGAGGACACAAAAGAGGCATCATTGAAGGCTGATGAGGAGAAGAACACAGAAGAAGTTTTTGAGACTCCAACACCAGCACCAACACCAGAAACTGTCGTCACTGAGCAAACCAAGGAGGAAAGTACTGAGGCCCCACAACCTGCAGCTTCAGAAGACAAGCCCTCGGTTGAAGTTGTGCCTGAAACTGTCAAAGAAGAGCCAACAGTTGAGAAGACAGAAGAGGAAACTTTGAAGCAAGAAGCTGCTGTGGAAGCAAAAGAAAATGCTGATCCTGCTGAGGTTAAGACACCAGAAGCTGCAGAAGTAGTGATAGAAACACAGAAAGAAGATGTTGCTAAGGAAGAGAAAGAAGCTGAGGCTGAAGCTAAGGAAGAGGCGGCTAACACAGAAGCCCCGGCAGAGAAAAGTGAGGAGGAGAAAGAAGGGTCAGCTGAAAAGAAAGACGAGGAAGTGATTGCAGAAGCAGAAGCTGAGAAGAGTGAGGACGTCACAGTCACAGGCACAGAGGCTCCAATTGAGAAGACTGAGTAAAGAATGTGAAGAGGGGAAATGTGCAGTTAATGTGACTGTTTTAGTTGCATCATGCCATAATGTCTTGTTGCTCCATGTCTTCTCTTTTCTTTAATTAGTGATCTAATAAAATGTCTAGCTAGGAATGAGTGATGACCCACTTAAGTTTACGAATGCCAACCATCAGTACAAGGACCACATGGCATGTACTATTTCGATCTGTTTATGTACTGTGAGCTCTGATCCAATGAATTGAAGTATGTTATGGTCCTTATTGTGTGATTCTGCATGCAAGGTAACTTTCTTTGTTCAAATAAATATGTAGATTATTTATATGATTTGTTCACGTCACTTAGTAACTTTGTGTTCCATGTCGTTAGCCACCTGCCCGTACTAAAGATTCGAATGAACCTCGGTCGCGGGCACCATAGTCCATATAGATATATGAATCAGGTTAAGAAGATACATCCAATAAAATGAGGTGCATCTAATACTGGTTTGCGAGTTTTACCATAAAACTGGATATGGATCTGTTGTACTGGCGCTTTAAATTATTTTCCTGTAAATTTCTCTTTCATAGTAGTAATGGAATGCATAAATGCGAGATTAAAAGTAGAGGTAACAACTATTACTTAGCGACTGCCACTTAGGGATAAAAATAAACCAGGCTGCAAAGTGCAAATAGATCTCCATCGATTATTATGACATGAGGGAAACATATGTACCTTCACACAACATTCAATGTAAGATCAAGACATGCAAGTCCTTCTCACATATATATGTTTAATTTATTTTTATCTAATATGAATCCGTCTAATAGTGAAGATTTTGAATAATTCACATAATATGTAAGAGATTTAAATTTTATTGTTATCATTGTACGCTTAAAAAAATAGTAAAAATAGTATGAGGCTTCTTCACTCTAACTTACTACTCAAACACATTTAGGATTAATTTATTTAAAAGCATGTTTTGTAACATTAGAGCAAATTTTTATTCTTAAACATATTTTTATAGGACAACCAAACATGACTAATTTTACTCTCAAACATATTTTTGGAACTCTCCTAACCAAAATTCAAACATATTCAAACAAGTGGACTTTTAAATATGTTGTATGTAGGGCCTACTGTCTTTTGGACAACATATTTATCATATTATTTACACCTTCCTTTTTGTTCTTCACACCTTCTCTTTTTGTAATTCCCAAAATACCCTTTTTCTCAACTTGACAACTTCACTTTTTTTTAATAGATTTTACAGAAATTAATTTTCATAATAAAATGATGTTATAGTATATGATTATAGTTTCCAAAAATATTTTTTTATAATAAATTACAAATTATTTTGGATTCAGGTTCAATGCGTTATTGTATCCCATTGGATATTTCCCTTTCTAACCATACAGTTGCTAGTAGTCTCACTGTAATTCCCAATATAAAAATCAAAATAGGGGCGAGCATGCAAAGAGCAAAATAAGAGCACAAATAGCATGAGCCTGCCTTGCTTTATCTCTTTAAACTGTATGGGCTGAGGTGAGTTTAGAGTAGTGGCCCAGGCAAATAACAATATCCCTTGCTAAGAATCTTAGAATTAAAAAATAATAAACTAACAAATATTCTTATCATAGGGTATTTTTTTAATTTAAATAAAACTTTAAAATATGGAATTGAAAATTTATAAAAAATATATACAATTAATTTAAATAAATAAAAATGCAAGTAATTTTTTTTCGATAAAAAATGCAAAATGCAAGTTATTTATTCTTAGCAAAAAAATCAATTTTAAATATTATTTTAAAGTTAAATAACTGGTTTTTTTTAGGTGTCTTAACTTCAGTAACTGGTATTTGAATATTAGATATGTTCTTCCCCATATATATGAACATGCAATTTGAACCAGTTGTCTGTCTCTGTCATACAAAAGCTGAAGCGGATAGAGTTGAGTTGAGTTTAGTGCTGTGCTGTGTTGTGTGCGTCTTTAATCTATATAGAATTTGGCTTTGTGAGAGAAAAATGGTATCTTTGTATTGGAACTCAGCAATGGTAAGAGGAAGAGATGAAATGTATGTGGCAGCAATGCCTCTAAGGGCTACAAAGGGATCACCCCAGTTGCTTATGTCTGCTGCTTACTCCCTCAATTTCTCGGATTTCCAGCATTTCATGGTTATCATCAAATCCTCTTCACCTTCTCAGGTATATTTCTATGGATCCTCTCTTTTATTTATTTGTACTTACTAGTACTTAGTAATTGAATTACCCCTTCAATTCATGGATAAGCTCAATATAGTTATTGGTCTGTATAAAGTCTCACTTTCCTCAAAATTCAATTAAACCAATATTTTGTAGTTTGTCTAATTAAATTTATTGCTTATTAGGAATAATAAAGTTGAACTTTTTTGTTTCTGTAATTTCATATGACTTATGACTGCGACTTAGTTCTTCTTATGACGCCCTTTGTCTATTTTCAAGCTTGAGTTCTAACCTAATCACAGTGACAATGTTTTTTTCAGGTTCTGGTTTTTGATTTTCAACCAAAAGATCCTGAAGATATATATGTGGCACTAGCAGCTCTATATGGTAGAGCAGTGCCAGGTGAGATCAATTACCGAGATTACTAGTCTCGCGTTTCCAGAAAGTTAACTTCTTCTGAATGTATTAATTACCGAGATTGTGCATGCATGATCAAGTGTAAACTGCTATTGTATGCAAAATCTTGAAATAAAAGCTACTGAAGATTTGTATACCACAGGCAGTATAATAATGCTATTGTCCTCTTTCACATGCCACAAATACATACAGCCTTATACCCTTAAAACATATACACATGGACACACAACCTCACAAGAAGCATTCATGCTTTTATTGCTTGTTGCTCTTCAGAATAGGTGACACATACTTGCTCCAACTTACTTTTGACTTTGATATATGTTATATGTCTTCATGTTTCATGCTAAATGCTAATACAAAAACATGGTTTATATGTTTACACACTGTATGGAAATAGCAATTATGCCATTGCCTGTCAATGATGTTATACAAGATTGTGATTGCAGACGTACATAAACTATATCACAAATCGCAATATGAATGTTTTTATGTTCTCTGTGGATGTTGCAATAATTTGCTTCATCATGTGAGCTTTTTTGTTATTTGTGTAGTTTCCTTCTAGGCCTCTGTTATCATCAGTGGAAGTATGCGATGCAGTCTTTTCTCATGATATGGCAGAAGAAAAAAGTTTCTGTGCTGTTGTTATTGGAGGAGTGGGAGCTTCAGTATCATGAATTTGATTCTTGGGTCATTTAGTTCTTCTGACATGACATTATAAAGTCAACCTTTTGAGACAACAAGTTTGACCATTTTGGACTGATTTATTTGTGCAGCTTTTGAATTTTCCAATTGGATTTTCTTTCCATAAATGTTTTTACTTTTACCGTAATCAAATCACGACCTCTGTTTATATTCCTAGGGACTGTTCTGGTGAGGCAATTAAAAAAGTTGCCACGAAACAAATGTTGGCTTGTTGGATATTCAAAGGCAGAGGCGGATGCTGTGGAAATAGCAAGGGAATTCAACAAAGAATGGGAAACAAATTTGAGGATTGGCCTTCATGATTGTCATGATTATACCAATAGTAAGAATTTATTGCATACCTTATGTTGCATATGCCCTTTTATGGAAAGAATTAGTAGATTCCCTATATGTTTGTATATATTACTACTTTGTTACTTGATCAAATACATAATTGGAACATCATGAATTATTGATGTCTAGGATCACGATTCAATCTGCTCTAATGTGTCGTTGCACTGAAATTGTGTTAATCGCATAGGGGAAACTTAGATGGTCGATTTTAGAAATTCTATCATATAAGTATATATGGCTTCAGTATTCTATACTATATTGGTTTCGTTTTATTTTACCATGAAGTATTGAATTTTTCTGGTCAATTCAAAGGTTTGGTTAGGCAACTCACTTGTGAAAAAGATGTGCTGAAACGTTTGAGAAACATTGGTAGTTAGAGGGAATCCATTGTCTTGTCAGAATAAGACGTTATTGAATTACTTTATCTTAGTATTATGCTTGTCGCAACCTGGTCACGACATAACGACAATGAAAAAAAGGAAAAAAAAGATTTTCCTATAAAAGAAAAACTCGATGGGAGTCGTCACCAACGTTTATTTAAGGAAAATGTCGGAAAAACCAAAAAAGATAAAACATGCTCTATGATTTGAGAGAAAAAAGTTTAAAAGTCATTTACGCACGGGGAAGGTGTTAGCACCCCACGCGTCTGCCATGAAGATGACAACCTTTAATCGAGTGTGTTAAAAATAAAGTGACTTTTTAATTATTTGTTTTTCCTTAAGAACATGACTTATGCTTGTTTTATTTTTGTTTATTAAGAAAAGAAATCAAATTTTTATTTTTTAGAAAAGAGAAGATTATACATTTTTTTTTAGTTTTTTAGGTCAACAAAGGGTTTGTCCTCGCTCCTACGTATCCCCAAGTGCAATGAGGAAATCATACTTACGTAGTTCTTTTGAGAAAATAACTTGATTGGGTTGATTTTATTTTTCTTAAAAGATTTGTTTCAATTACATGAAAAAGAGTCATTAAGGCATTGAATCTTGAAATAACATTGAATTTGAAGAAAAAGTGGAGAGAATCGCTTAAGGCATTAGATCTTGAAGCAATCTCTAGTAATATGTAGATTTTTTGAGAAAAATAGAGAATTGAGTGATCCTTTATTTGAGTACTTTTAGTTTGTTTGTTATTTAGAAAAAAAATTTGGATTTGCAATAAATCCTATGAAATCAAGCAAGTCAGGGACCCAACATGATATTTACAAAATTTATCCACATGCTATTGAAACACCACCAAGCGAATCGGAAACATACAAAAAATTAAAATAGAATTGTAAAAATAAATGAATAATTGACATAACAATATGTAATCAAATGAATCAAATGGAAATAGAAAGAGATAGAATAAAAGTGAGAAGTACACTTAGTAATTAGCGGTGCATACAAAAATAAAGGGAGTGTAATCAGCAGAGCTTATTCAATTTCAAAATGGGTCAGATCCAACAGATAAGGGTACATTTATGAATATGGGGGTGTGAATAGCATTACATGTTTTTTTCAAAGTGGGCCACGCCCAACAACGAAGGGCTCTGCAGTTATGAAATATGAAGTGTAAAAAGCATTATGTTTTTGATTTCAAAATGGGTCAGGTCCAGCAGATAAAATGATGTACTAAAATTGGGTGCGCAAAAAGCATTATGGTTTTAGTTTCAAATGAGATGGTGTACTTATTAAATTTTTGGGTGCAAAAAGCATTATGTTTTTGGTTTTAAAATGGGTCAAGCCCAACAGATAAGACGATATATTTATTAAAATTCGGAGTGCAAAAAGTAAATTTCGTTTTTCAGTGTTAGAATCGGGCGATCTGGCCCAACCCGCGTTTTCGCTGCTGGGCAACGCAGCCACACAGCTGCACGAAAAAAATGCATGGAACCACCACAAAGGGTGGCAAGGCCCCATTAGCACCAACGGCATAAGGTTTGGCGACGTGGTGAGGCTGGCACGGTGGTGGCACAAATCAACTAAAAAAAACGAGAATCATAGGGAAGAAGATGACAAAAAACGAAAAAGAAAAGGAAAAAGAAAAACCACAACAATCAATGGCAAAAAATCAAACTAAGGAAGGAAGAAGAAACTACATAAACGCATAAATAGACCAAGAAAGCAACAAACAAAAATGGAGAAGGGGAGAAGAGAGAATAAACCAAACGGAGGAGAGAAAGGAGAGATGAGACGGAGAAAGAGAGAGAATGAGAGGGAAGGAAGAGAGGTCACCTAGAGACCCAACAATGGTGCCAAATGTCGCCTCTGGAATGGTGAGTTTGTGTCCTCCGAGATCAGTGCCTCCTCATTGTGCAATTAATTCCCCCCTCTTCTGTTGCCTCTTTTTGTTTTTATTTGTTGTTTTTTTTAACCTAATGGGCCTTGTGAACTTTTTTCTATTTCTTTTTGCTCTCCTTTGTGTTTGTATTCCTTTTTGTTATGCTCTTTTTCCTTTTTTTACACGTCTCTTTTTTATTATTATTTTAAAAAAAATTGTTGTATATCTTTTATTATTTTTTCTTCTTTCTTTCATTTTCTTTATTTTATTCTCTTTTCTTCTTCTTCTTTTTTAACTATTATATATATATATATATATATATATATATATTATTTTTTTATTGTATTCGGACAGAATTAGAGTATGATAATGCTTTCAACATTTTTGAGCTCCTACATCGCTTCACTTGGATGGGAACTGGAACTTGGCTAAACATCGCCTTCATGGGCTCTGAAGAAATCAATTTAGGGTCTGTTTGGATAAGCTTCTCTAGAAGCACTTCTAGAAGAAGAAAATAAGAGCAAAAAGATGAGATGAGCTTCTCCATAAGTAAAAATAAGCTCTCTATTAGTTAATTTGTAGAAGCTCATCAATGTGGCTTCTCTAAAAGATGAGATGACATCTACAAATTAGCTAATGAAAAACTTATTTTTACTTATGGAGAAGCTCATTTCATCTTTTTGCTCTTATTTTCTTCTTCTAAAAATACTTCTAGAAAAACTAACATCCAAACAGACCCTTAATCTCATTACAATAAAAAACTTATGCTATTTACTTTACCCTTCTGTAACGTTCTTTTCTTTACTTGTATTGTATAACCTCTGAATTAATGTCTATTTGTTCTTCTATACTACGTAGCTATAAATGAATAGCTGATTAATAGAATGTTTGAGATCTCTTCGAGTAAATATTAATAATCGGCAAAACAATGTGCTGTTCATATAATGAATCATGTTAAATTCTATAGGGAGTTTATTTGAACTTTATGTAAAAAAATTTACAACTCATGCTCTTTTTAGCTTATTTCAATGAACTCATAGGTGCAATTGATCAATAGTTTTTTTGTTTAATTTTATTCCAATAAGTTTCAAGAGTAAATTTATAGTATAAATCTTCACGCGCGTGATAAGATTTTATTGAAAAAACGCTTAGTCAAACTATTTATGCAAATGTATTGGTAACACGATAGGTGAAGGAATCTACTCTACTTCTACTCCTATCATTCTATTACTAAAAAAGGTAAAAATAGCATTTCTGATTCTTCCTTCTTCACTCAATGGAATTACCGGGGTATATACAAGCAGAGCACCTGCAATTGCTAACAGAATTCTAACAATAATATTCTAGAATCTACCTAAGATATTTATTCTAACAACAAAAAGGGTATATTTGTAAACATAATCGTTTCATTTCTTTTCTCAGCTACTGAAATAATCTTCTTGGGCCTAATATATGAGATGGATCAGAACATAATAACATAATATGCAAACGCTTAGTTAAGATTTGTATTGTGTCGCCGATGAAGTATTGATGGGTAACTTATGTTGAGACAAAAATGAGAAATGGATTTTGAAATTGGTTTAATTACTTTTTTTGTCTATTTTTTTCTTTCAATTTGGTCCTTTATTATTAAAAGATTCAATTAGATATTTTGGAATAAGTTATCATGATATTGATGCATCATATATTCAATATTTTTTTTTTAAAAAGAGTCTTAACTATAAGTACCCAATAAAGCAGATCATTTTTTTCTGTAAAAAGAATCTAAATATATTACACCTTAGTTCTAAGGTATTCTAGTAAAATATATTAATCAATTATAAGGTAATCCGTGAGATATTCAAGTATCAAATTCTAAGAGTATAAGTAAAGTCATTTTTCTTTGAATCCCGGCCAAATCACTCAAGAAAGAGAAAAACTTATATAGTCAATATCCTCGATTTCCATTACTAGAGGTGAAGATTTATGAGAATTGTTTTCAATTTGAGTTTGATTTTTATGTATAGTTAGTGCCAAATATTTTACACTAGCAATCAATTAAAAATTATAGTAAATATAATTTTATAGTAAATATAATTTTAAAATAATTATTATAAAAATATCAAGTGTATCATATAAATTAACTTATAATTAAATAAAATATAAAAGAGTACATGAACTAATTTCTCTGTTAGTTTATCTTAATGGATGAAGAGCTATACAACAACACAAAAGTCTAAATAGGCGAGCTATAGGGATATATTTTAGAAAATTAAACAAGTCAAAGAGTCAGCTGACTTTCCAGTTCTTCAAATGCATTTTTAAAGAGTTGATTTGAAAATTGGATGTGACAAAATACGCATTGCCAACTTAGAGAAATTATAGATGATCATCCTATGCTAATGAACACCTAGTGAAAAAAAAAGTATAAGTTTTATAGATAATATGGAGAAAAAAGAGAAATATTTGTTAGATGAATAAAAAACATGAATATTCATGTATCATCACTCGTCAACTTGATAGAAAGGGCTTGTTGAATATACAAAGCATAGATATTAACTCATTCTCACAAATATTAATCGTTATCGTAATTAAATGGTGATTTTTTCTTCGAAATATCGTCTGCTATCTAATTTTACACACTAGCTTTTCAATCCTAAACTATATGCATGGAAAATACTGCAATTCTTACGCAGACTTTTCCATACGGCCAACAAGATAAAAATAGCCAATTGTATTTTAGGACACACACACACACACAAACACACACACACACACACACACACACACATATATATATATATATATAACTGATTCTTTTAAGATAATTGCAGTCAACAATAGCGTCCTGAAATGATCATGCAGCAGTTTTGAAGAATGCAACCTACCCACTATTTTATAAAGTTTGTCATCAATTATTTTAATTCCTGGTGTGATATAGCGTAGGTCGAAATTTGCTTACGTGATCAATAATCATCATGTCCTGTTAATAAAAAGAACAAACTACTATTTAGAGAGATTAAAAAAAAAAGTCACAGTATTTTGTTGAAAGCTAAAAGCCAAAAATATTATATTTTCAAACGTGAAAAGCAAAATTTTCGTAATAAAAAATCATGCCTGTGACGAAAAAAAGTGACAACAAACATTTGGGATTAAAAAAAATTGCAAACAAATCCCCCTCCGTCAGAAAAGAAAAAGAGAGAGAGAGAGAGAGAAGGAGTCAAAGAATAATGTTGAAATGGCTTCTTTATTTAATAAAAAAAGAAAAAAAATACATGATATGATATCCATTATATTATTTAACACTTAGAGAGAAAAAAATTATATAATAAAATTTATGATATCACAAGAAAAAAAAGACAAAAGTAAATAAAAATATTAGATAGATATTTAAAAGGGTAAATAGCCATTTTTGTCCTTGAATGTGTAAGGTGCTGACAAATTTATCCCTAAAAGATGGAAGTTCAAATTTTTGTCCCTGAAAGTGAAAAAAGTGTGACAAATCTATCCCTCCGTTAACTTTTATCTGTTACCGTTAATATCAAGGACGAATTTGTTAGCGCACAACACATTCAAGGACGAATTTGTCAGCTCTTTACCCAAATATAATTTAATCTTCATATTCTCTCTTTTTTAATCATTGCAAGCATAACATTACAATAAACACTTAAAAATTAGAAAAACAAGCATAAGTTAAAACAAACATAATAATAAACATAATTTGTTTGTTGTTCTGAAATTTCTATTATAACAACGTTAGATAATGACAAAATCAAATTGGGTCTTATTTTTTTGTAAGAATTAATTTAATGAATGTGCATTTTAATTTGTTTGAGTTTCATATTTTGGGTAAGTATTATCTCATATTTTTCCTTTGAAATTTTTAATGTGACTGTACTTTATAAAAAATATGAGATCCAAACAAAAATGCACAATCATTAAATTAATTCTTAAAAAAAATAAGACTCGGTTTGATTTTGTCATTATCTAACATTGTTATAATAGAAATTTCATAACAACAAACAAATTATGCTTATTAATCAATATTATGCTTATTATTATCTTTATTTTTACTTATAATACTTACCCAAAATATGAGGCTCGAACAAATTAAAATACACCGTCATTAAATTAGTCCATACAAAAAAATGAGACTCAACTTGATTTTATTATTATCTAATATTGTTATGATAGAAATTTTAGAACAACAACTAAATTATGTTTATTAATTAATATTATGCTTATTATTATGATTGTTTTAACTTATGCCTGTTTTCCTAATTTTTAAGTGTTTATTGTAATATTATGCTTGTAATGATTAAAAAAGAGAGAATATGAAGATTAAATTATATTTTGGATAGCAAGATGACAAATTCATCCCTGAATGTGCAGTGCACTCACAAATTCGTCGCTGATATTAACGGTAACGGACAAAAGTTAACGGAGGGATATATTTGTCACATTTTTTTCACTTTCAGGAACAAAAATTTGAATTTTCATCTTTCAGGGATAAACTTGTCAGCGCCTTACATATTCAGGGACGAAAATGAGTATTTACCCTATTTAAAATGATGAGATGTTTATACTTTATATTGTCATTAAAAAATAATATAATGGGTCGGTAGAGGCATAATCCACCTAACCTCCAATTCCATTGTCAAAGTTGGTATGCCAAAATAGCTGGAATTGTAATTGGAATTTGAATAGAATACATTACATGAAGCAATGTTGTTGTTGTATAAAAAGGGGCTTTGTCCATCCATCAACTGCATTAACAGTAATACAACAATACTTATTACTTTTCCATACATTGAGAAGCTAAGTACTTACAATGGCTGCTGCTATTGAAATCCCCACAATGGTGTTTCCAAACTCCTCTTCCCAACAGAGGGTGCCAGTGGTTGGAATGGGGTCTGCCCCTGACTTCACATGCAAGAAAGACACAAAGGAGGCTATCATTGAGGCCGTGAAACAGGGTTACAGACACTTTGACACTGCTGCTGCTTATGGCTCTGAACAGGCTCTCGGTGAAGCTCTCAAAGAAGCTATCGACCTTGGTCTCGTCTCCCGCCAAGACCTCTTCGTCACCTCCAAGCTTTGGGTCACTGATAATCACCCTCATCTTGTTGTCTCAGCATTGCGCAAATCACTCAAGTGAGCAACTTCATTTAAGCACAATTTTTTTTTATCAGATAAATGTTACTTGTTAGTTTATTAGTTTTTTTTATTAGTGGAGCTGAGATTCGAAGATCGAACCCACGCCTCTCCCACCTTTCCTTCTTTCTTCACCACTAAATCAACCTTCTAATTCCCCACTTGTAAAGATTTATATACAACTTATGTTTAACTTATAACTCTGTCTGATTCATTTTACTTCAAATATATATATCAATGCTTTTACTTACATCAATTTTTGTCGTGCAGAACTCTTCAACTAGAGTACTTGGACCTGTATCTCATCCACTGGCCCCTGAGTTCTCAGCCAGGGAAGTTCTCATTTCCAATTGAAGTAGAAGATCTCTTGCCTTTTGACGTGAAGGGTGTGTGGGAAGCCATGGAAGAGTGCCAGAAACTTGGCCTCACCAAAGCCATTGGAGTCAGCAACTTCTCTGTCAAGAAGCTTCAGAATCTGCTCTCTGTTGCGACCATCCGTCCTGTGGTCGATCAAGTAAGTCTCTCTCTCTCTCTATCTCTGTATGTTGTACTTTGTTTTGTTTATGGGAATGATTAATGATAAGATTAATTAATACTGTTACAGGTGGAGATGAACCTTGCATGGCAACAGAAGAAGCTAAGAGAGTTCTGCAAAGAAAATGGGATAGTGATAACTGCGTTCTCTCCACTGAGGAAAGGTGCGAGCAGGGGCCCAAATGAAGTGATGGAGAATGATGTGCTGAAAGAGATTGCAGAGGCTCATGGCAAATCCATAGCTCAGGTTTGTCTGAGATGGCTGCATGAACAAGGTGTGACATTCGTGCCAAAGAGCTACGATAAGGGGAGGATGAACCAAAATTTGCAGATATTTGATTGGGCATTGACAGAAGAAGATCATCACAAAATAGATGAAATATATCAGAGCCGTTTAATCAGTGGACCCACCAAGCCCCAACTCAATGATCTTTGGGATGATGAAATATAATTAAAGTCCTAAACTACTACTGCTACCTCAAATGTTTAATTTGCCTCGGTTTGCATTTTATAATTCATGACTTCATGTTCCTTTACATTACACCTTAATGAGCTGTCTTCTAGCAAGTAATAAAATGTGAGACCATACAATACAACAATTATGGATTTGTGAGGTAACAATAAGGCATTAGTGAGTTTTTTTTTTTTTTTTTAATTCGTGAGAATCGATCAAAGACATTGTTACTAGATTTATAATATCTCACACACTTTTATTTAACTAATCGAGTTAGATTCTTGGACTTTTCTCTTCCTTGATTTTTCTCTTCCTTGATTGAAAGTATTTATTGTATATTAAGTATATTTTATTCAAATAAATATTAAGAATTAAACGAAGGAACTCTAAAAACTAAATCATATCATTAGTAAATTGTGTGATTTTAATTCTATTATTACACAATTATCATTCTATTACTATTTAAATATTTTAACAATAAACTATTATAATTGGTTGATATTTTCGAAATTGTGAAAATTAAGAATATAAAATAATCAAGAATTAGAGGTACAAACTTGAAAAATATAATATTTTTTTTTCCATAATCCAAACCATTCCCAACTTTAATAGGATTGGAAAAAAAAAGTTTCAAAACCCAAATCAAAGCAACGCAATAAAATATGCATCATTATTTTGTATTCAATCTCACCCTAAACCTAAATTAATTCAACCCGTGAATATTCCTACAAAAATGAGCACGAAGAATTTTAAATTTGAAATTCTAAAGTTTTAGGTAATTAAAATACTTCCACAAATTACTAGAATTTCAAATTTTTTTAAATATAATATCCAAACAACATATTTTAATTAAAATTCTCTCTTACATTGAATTGCTCATTTAAATTTTCTTATCCAAACATACCATAAAATTTACGATTTTGACTGTTCTAAAATAAAGAAAAGCAAAGTAAACAATTTTACCAATTAATGAGTAATGTTTCAACACGTGCAAAATTTGTTATACATGTGTATATAATATTAATTATTGATTTTCTCATTAATTACCAAAACTACTCATTTTATCTTCTTACATGAATTGCTCATTTTAAATAAACTAAACTCAAAATTATTTATATTATTTTCTAAAATAAGTTACTCAATTTAAATAAACCGTATCTGAAAGTTTAATGATGATCAGTTCTTCTTAAAAAGAAAGTGAAAGATATACTTAAGGTAAGTCTCTGGATCTTAGACAGATTTATGTTTTCAAACCATAGATATGGTTTTGATTTTTATTTTGGGTATATTTTGACCCGAAATGTCTACATGCACTGAGCTTTTTATGGGTTCACTCAATCAGTAAAACGTAAGTCCATAGGTCTTCTTAGACAGCTTTATGTTTTCAAACCATGGATATGGATGTGCTTTTAATTTTTGTTTTAGGTATGTTGACTCGAAATGTATACTTTTCACGGGTTCACTCAATTACTAGAACAGTATATTAATTTGGATAAATATTAGAGACAACTTATATTTTATTTTAATATAATAGACTTAAAAGCGCACATTCAAGTGTAGGTGTCTTTGAGATTAATTATCACATAGGAAAAAAATATTTTTTTTATATAAATTTATGATAACATATAGATTTTTTTAAAATAACATAAATACAATTTTTTAATAAAACATAACATATATAACAAAAAAGTATTCTGAAAACATAATGAATACAGTTTTTGACAATAAATCACCTTCAATGAATTTTATTAAATTTTACAAAATTATCTATGCACTAGCATGTTGATATTAAGTTTTAAAATAACATATAAATCCTACTTTTAATTTTATTTGCACAATAAATAATTTTAAATTTTATTTCACAATTATGTCAAAATATTTTTTCTCCTAATATATTTAAAATATATGTATTTTAATTTTAAAATTAAATGCCTCTATTAAGTGTAAAAATAGATACATGCTGTATATTTTATAAATATACATATAAAAATGAAATGTATAAATAATATAATATTAAGAAAAGAAGAAAGGTAAATAAATAAATTTATTTATAAGTAGACATGTATGAGTTAGTTGGGTTACGTAGTAAGAAAAGGTTAAAGTGTGTCACATCAAAATATCACCATCAAGGCATCAACAGCACCACGAGTCCACGACGTTATGCAAGAAACCAACTACTACGATCATGAGTTGCTTGGGCTACAATGACTGTCATAAAATCCGGTTTAGCTCTGTTGGTCGGGTCGAAATAATCAGAATCTAATAATCTAATTTGATCAGTTTTACTATTGAATGTTCATGCATTTAATTCAGGACAACCAGACCAAATCAGACCCATTTTGAGAAAATCTGGCAATCCGACTTATTCTACAAACCCGGATCGGATTATGCAAAAAATAAATAAAAATGGACAATCCACATTAAACGTGTTTATCAACCGATCCAAATCGATGTAAACGGTGATCGAATCAAAAAATCAAAAAACGAAATAATCGAAAACCCAAAAATTGAAAATAAAATAAAAATCAAAAATTTTCATTGGATTGGATCGATTTTCGGATGACTAGTGAAAATCGATCCAATTATAAATCATATCTTACCCTTTATCTACTTGGACCTATTCCCCATCATAACCTAAAAATAAAAAATTCAATACATTGTTCCTTATTTTGTCTAATAAATATGATTGTCAAATGAAAATTAGAAAATTGTGTTTGTTTTTGTCCAATGAATATATTTTTTATGCTAAATACTTCTTATTTTGATAAAAATAAGTCTCACAAATTTTATTTTTAGACTTTTTAAAAAACCAAAAATCGATCCAATCCAAATCGAAAAAACATTAGATTAGATTGAATTGGGTTTGAAATTTGAATGGATGATCAAATGACCGAACCGAGAATACCCCTTATCCACACCACCATCTGCCCCGACTTCGACGCTTCCCACCTCTTCAACCTCCACCCCTCCGCTGCCACCCGCCTCATCCTCTTCCCCGCCGATCTCCTCGACGCCGCCGCCCTCTCCTGCGCCATCTCCGCCTGCTCCGGCGTCTTCCACGTGGCCTCCCCCTGCACCCTCGAGGACCCCACAGACCCCCTAAGAGACCTTCTCGAACCCGTGGTTCAGGGCACCCTGAACGTCCCAACCGCCGCAAGGCGCGTGGGCATGCGAAGACGGTGGCGATGGCGCTGATCATGGAGGCGGCGAGGAAGGAGAAGACGAACTTAGCGGAGTTCTGGAGGAGGATCATGACGACGTCACCCTTGTGGATTCCGAGGTTGGACAATCCAACGGCAATTTTGCGGGAAATAAGGTGCGTCTCGGCGTAGTGAAGGTTTTGGCGGCGGGTCCAGCGATGAGGCATGGGCGGTCGGCGAATTCAGAGACTCTCGAAGCAGTAGACGTGGAGAGGGAGGTGGTTGGAGATTGGTATATCTAGTAATTTTGATTTGAAGACATGGCTAGTTTGGGAATCACAAACTTTGTTTTGATCAGTTTTTGGGGTAGATACCTCTTTGGCATCAGGAGAAGGAGCTACAGTTATCATGGTGTCATATATAATTTTAATTTTTTTAATATATATCAAATAAAATTAGATTAATTATTAGTGTACTTATTGGATCATTGATACAATAATTTATTATCTTGACCTAATCAATAATGGAACTGAACTTCATAATATTTACTATACTTATCACATGATTTTTTAAGTTTGACTTTAGTTAATGCTCTTTGAACACATGTTATTTTATTAATGGTGTATTATGAGTAATGTAAGATAATATATTAGAACCAACCCCCATTTTTTAATTGTGTATTTAACATGAAAGATAGGATCAAACTAATTTTACATGGGATGATTTTATTCAAATAGGATAAAATTATACGTGTGACAAAATTCTTTCTTTTAAATATATATAACATAACTTACCATTAATTAAGTTAAAATAATTATGAGTTGATCCACAATTTTGGTAATTACATTTGAAGGTTTAAATAAATAGCCTACCAACAAGAAGGGTTGGCAATTATTTCATCCTCACAAGTAGTAATTAATAGTATAGTTTGGCTTTGTTGTCTTTGCCTCTTTAACAGATGATGAGTCATGAGTGACAGATACGCCGCCGGACTGGACTTGGAGTTTTGTTTTGATTCCTTCTCACATGGATGGCACTCACTTTACCTGTTCAGTGCACAATTTTTAGTTGAAAGGCATGGGCTAAGAGCTAGCTCACAACCACGATAAATCAGTAATCATAGCCCAAAAATTGAACGCTTTAATGACAATAAAAGACAATTTTTCAACAGCTTAAAAAGAAGTTTGAGCAAAGTTTTTTAAATAATGGGTCTTGTTAATAAGTATTTTTAAAATATTAATTAAGATATTAAAAAAATAAATTATTTATTATATAAATTATAAGATAACGTAAAAAAGATTTTAGATATCATAATTTTTATTTTTCGATAAAAATATTTTTACTTTAAATTTGTTAATCAATATATTTAAAATACTGATTAACATTTTTCTTAAATAATTGAGATTTCAGGGAGCTATTATTTTATCTCGTCCATTATTTTTGGAGTTAATCTTAGTCAGCTATCATGATGTTAACCTTCTGTCCATTTATACATAGCTGCTCATTTTAAGGATTCTACTTTTCCATCTAATATTATTGTTGTCATGTTTATGTGCAGCTGGATTTGTTGCTTAGTTTCAGATATGTAAGTTTTATTCTAAACAAATTAATGGAGTAATGTTTGTTATTCAATTTTGAAATGGATGTCTTTTGTGTCTTTTATTATCATTTCACTTGCAGCGGCACCTTATTTGTTACATACATAGCTAGAAAATCAAAACTTTAAAAAAAAAAAACGAAAAGATGATTGAATAAGTCAGAGGAACAAATGTTATTCACTTATTCATCTATCAAAGAATTAATTAAAATGAAAGCTCATTATAGCAAAATTTGTTTACCCTGCCTAATATTTTCCTACCCACTGAAATGGCAAATCTAAAGAGTCGACGCATTATATTTACAGGAATAAAAAAAATTAAATAATAAGAGTATGTTTTAACCTATAAAATATTATTATAATAACTTTCAATTTTTTTTTTTTTTTTTTTTTATCTTTTTCCTTCCTCACATCACATGTGTCGAAACAATGTTGTTCATGCATAGAGCAACAAATGACTAATCAATTGTTGGGAAAACAAATCTTTCGGAGACATGAAACCCAAGTTGGTTACGAAACCTTTTTTGTCAAGTAGTTTTCAGCTGTAATTTGCCCGCGGTCAACAAGAAACATAAGGAATTAAGAAAATGATAGACATCCATCCGAATTTGCATGTCCAAAAAAAGACTCAAATAATTATGTAGAAAAGGCTTCTCTAGAGTCCAATTATTTTCAAAATAATCAAATACTAACATTTTAGTATGAGGATCCGTGATAAATATTTTTTATAAATTAAATTTTATAATAAATACGTCCGTACTACTATATATGTAGTATACTTTAGCTTTACAATGAATAATTTAAATTCTGAATCTGATATAAGAATTTTTTTTAATTATGAATATTTTTTAAAAATTTATTAAAATGCAATTAACACTTGAAAGAGATAAGCATGAAAGATTCGCCCAACAAAAGTTCACGGATCAGTTGACGACTTGACGTACGTACTTGATGACAAAGGTTAAAGTTTATATTACTATCTGTTAACCAAGAAGGTTTTGTAGGGGAAAAAATATTACATGATTGAAAATAGGGTGTGAAATTGAATAATATAAAAAAAGAACATGATGGATGGGGGTAGAGCTCACTATAACCCACCTACCTCCAATTGCTGACTATAAAAAGGGGTGCCCTTCAGCTATGTCCATCAACAAATATTGCAATACTACTCTTACACTATACTTGTCAACCCTTTGAGAGTTACAATGGCTGCTGCTATTGAAATCCCCACAATAGTGTTTCCAAACTCCTCTTCCCAACAGAGGGTGCCAGTGGTTGGAATGGGATCTGCCCCTGACTTCACATGCAAGAAAGACACAAAGGAGGCTATCATTGAGGCCGTGAAACAGGGTTACAGACACTTTGACACTGCTGCTGCTTATGGCTCTGAACAGGCTCTCGGTGAAGCTCTCAAGGAAGCTATCGATCTTGGCCTCGTCTCCCGCCAAGACCTCTTTGTCACTTCCAAGCTTTGGGTCACCGAAAATCATCCTCATCTTGTCGTTCCAGCTTTGCGCAAATCACTTAAGTGAGCATTTTTTCACACAAAAACTAGTTATAATTCATAATTAAACTTCTTTTGAGTTTGTGCATCTTTGATTTTACCTTTGATAATTAATTCTAAGTACAAAATTAATTTTAAATATGATTTTACATGTTTAATATCCCCTTAGAGAAAAGTTCAAAATTGATTATGAATTAAGCAATTTTAAGTAATATTTGCATTAGATCCAAAAATTTCACTAAATTTAACTCCTAATTTGATTTTATAATGAAAACATTTAAACATAAATCATATCATTTCGAAATCAATTTCATTCAAAATTTTGTCAACGTTTCAAACAAGTTTATTCTGACTCTATAAAAGCACTCTTGTAAAAGTTTATATACATATATAACTTAATTATATGCTATAACTCTGTCTGTTTCATTTTACTTCAAATATATATATCAATGCTTTTACTTACATCAATTTTTGTCGTGCAGAACTCTTCAACTAGAGTACTTGGACCTGTATCTCATCCACTGGCCCCTGAGTTCTCAGCCAGGGAAGTTCTCATTTCCAATTGAAGTAGAAGATCTCTTGCCTTTTGACGTGAAGGGTGTGTGGGAAGCCATGGAAGAG
>PYAF01000570.1:257932-275752 GCA_007407185.1 Glycine tomentella
TTGTACTTTGTTTTGTTTATGGGAATGATTAATGATAAGATTAATTAATACTGTTACAGGTGGAGATGAACCTTGCATGGCAACAGAAGAAGCTAAGAGAGTTCTGCAAAGAAAATGGGATAGTGATAACTGCGTTCTCTCCACTGAGGAAAGGTGCGAGCAGGGGCCCAAATGAAGTGATGGAGAATGATGTGCTGAAGGAGATTGCAGAGGCTCATGGGAAATCCATAGCCCAGGTTAGTCTGAGATGGTTGTACGAACAAGGTGTGACATTTGTGCCAAAGAGCTACGATAAGGAGAGGATGAACCAGAATCTGCAGATCTTTGACTGGGCATTGACAGAAGAAGATCATCAAAAAATAAGTCAAATCAGCCAGAGCCGTTTGATCAGCGGACCCACCAAACCCCAACTCAGTGATCTCTGGGATGATGAAATATAAACTCTTTACTATGCAGCTGGAGTCTATTTTTATAATCCACGTTTCTTTCTTTTTACCAACCCAGCTCTGTCTACTTGTTTGATTTGAGGTTTAAATAATTGATGCGATGTCACTTCTTATTTTAGCATTTCGCACCACTTCTTTTCCCCTTTTACTCAAGCCCACCTGCTGCATTGACTATTTATTAATGACCCATTTTTGGTCTTCGATTTGACGAGGTTATTACTTACACCTTGAAAAGAACAGTATAAATCATCAAATTTAATGAAGCATATCATGCAAGGATTGCAATCTAAATCTAGCCTAACTAACAGAATCGTACGTCGCGTGTTTGTAGCTCCAATAAGCGAAACTGTACCACATACAAGGAATAAACTAGGGACGTGCTGCACATGATATGAATAACCTATGTTTCATTTTTTTTCTTAATACTCCTATTTATGTGAAGAAAAGAATTTTGACAAATATTAAATTCCGTTGAAAAATAAATTAAATATGATAAAAATTTATTTTCGTAAAAAATCGAACCAAAATATTATTCAAATGGTTTAATTTTAATTTCAATATATTAATCAGTTATTTAACCCATTTGTAATTTTATCTTAAGAAAGTTTGATTACAGTGACAAATATTTGGGAAGTCAAATTTCTTTTAACCAATTAAAAGTAAATAATTACTACTAGATGATAGTGAAAGATGATTTTACACTAACATTTAAGTTAAATTTATATTAATCTAATTATACAATCTATACACTTTCCTGCAAGTTTCTGTGGTAAAGACCCAGTCTTCAAATTTTGCGATAAGGTATGACAAATTATTAAAAGGAGTGGTTGATCAGCTCTACTATTTCTAGCTATAGTGTCGTTTTATCAATAAAAAATTCAGTCAATCTTGTTTGTTAAGAATCGGCTACACCATTTACACCATATATATATTAGTATTTGTTTTTAAAATTCAACATATTAAGCTATATGTTTTCTTAAATACATTCTCTTAATTGGTGAAATTAAACAGAAAAAACTAGTAAAAGGGCGAGCGAAAGAGATTGCCAACGAAATTAATGACAAGTTATAAAAATAAAAATCATGTAAATTCCACATACATGTTTTTAGAGTTTTATACTCACGCACGTGCCTTCGTTTCCTTGTTTCTTTTTATCTAGCTACCACAAAAAGCCATGACTACTCTGGATCACCTTTAGATAGTCTATTATGGACCACATTTAATAATCGTTAGATTCATTTCAGGTTCATATTGATACCATGCATTTTACACACTGGATCCATTCTTTCCTCCCTCTACAGTCCCTCTTTGTCGTATATGTTACTGGAGAAGGCGATTTCCAGCGCAGCGGCGACGATTTTCTTTTTTCTTTTTAAAATCAACTTCTTCCTTTTCTTCCTAGATTCACCGGAATCCTCATCTCTGTGCATAGTTCTTGCAAATTTTCCTTTCTCAAGAAAGGTTAATGGAAACCATTGAGTATTAACAAACAACTGGGAATATTGCGGTCAAGATTGGCTCTGATCACTGCATAAAAACTTATAGAAACAATTTGAGGATTGAAAACAATTTCTCACACTTTCTTGGCCGGAATCCTCATCTCCGCTGTCCACGAGATTCGCAACATGCGGTGCTTGTGGCGGCACGCCAAAACCTTCTTCCAGTGGCTCCTTTGCTTCCTCCTTGCATCTGAGAAAAAGTTCCAGGCACGGGGCGTAGATTTACTTCCAACTCTAGTACCACTGCGTGTTGCGGATCTCGGTGGCAGCAAAGATGAGGAAGGTGACGCCGGCGCTCGGGGGAGAAGGTCTGCAGAGGGATCGGAGGTGAGAACAAATCTGGTGTGCAACATACATGGTATCAATATAAATCTTACATGACCTAACAAGAAAACCTAACTTCAAGCATTTTAAGTTTGAGAACTGTTCTCAGCTTCTTATCGTGAAAATAATAAACACCAACTACATAATCATAGTTATTAATAATTGAGTTATAAAATTAATATCAATCATTTATGAATAATTATATGATTAAAAATTATCATTTTATCATTTTTATGATAATAAGTAAAAATAATTTCCATATAATATAAACAATTAGATGATTTTTTTTTTCATTCAACATTTAATACATAACTCAAATCTTTCAACATTCATTTTTCTTTTTGTGACATCTTGATCTTTTTTTTTTCCCCTAAAAGAATAAACAAAAATAAGAAAATTACAAAAATGAACGAAATGAATAAAATAGAAATTTACAATCGGAAATATAATATAAAAACAAAAATAACAATACAAAAAATTCAAAAAAAACAATTGATGTTATGCCTCCCTCCATCCCTATTTAGAAAATCATTTTAACTAATTTGCATCCCTTTTTTAATTTAATAAATCATATTAAATCTATAAATTAATTATATTATCATTCTAAAATTATTTTTTTTTATCTCTCTATTTACTTAATTATTTCTCATTAATATTTAAAGAAAATAATCAAATACAAATATGTAAAAAAATAAATATATCCAAAAATTAAAAATATAATCTTAAACAAGGATAAATGAATTTAAAAAAGAATATTAGAAATTAAAGACCAGATATAATATATATCTCCAAATCCCATTCTCTCCTTTGAGTTTTCTACTTGTTCTTCAAATATCACAGTTTTGTAGGCACCATATCCCGAGTCACCTAATCATTCTTAACCTTACCCCTCCACGTGACACCTATTGCCTTGTCCGTGGTCTCTGCGTGAGAACAAATTGGCTCAACACCATTACACCACCACCGAAGCCAAGGGATATATTTTGAAGTAAATGGTGTTTCAAGGAGCTATCATTTTAACAACTTGTCCATTTATTATTGGACAATATTCAGTGAGTGAGCTATATATCATATTAACCCTCTGTAGACTGACTTGAGACCTCGACGAATTGATTCGCATATGATATGAACTTGGCCGGACAGTGTTAAAGTTCAGAATGAATACCCATAACAAATAATAGAAACGTACAATAATTAATCATTAAAATTTTAATAAGGTACAAACATATTAAGAGATTTAACTCAATTAATTAATTGAACATAATATATATTTATCAATATTTATCTTTAATTCTTATAAAACAATAATGTTCATAATATTGCCTCAAGTCTCAACTCAATTCAATATCTCATGTTCTTTTTGAAGATATACTTTTTTCAACATTTATGAATTAATGATAAAACTTTACTTAATAAATAATATTTTGTATGATATAACATTATACTATACTTTATATATATATATATATATATATAAATCATAAAATATATTTAATAAGATTTAACGATACATAACTTAATTGTATATTTTATGACTTAATTATCATCATTTTTTTACAAATTTTTCTTTTTTACAAATTTTATCATTCAAGTGTTTTTAATTTTATGTATTTTACAATTCAAGTTTGTTTTTCGTATATTTTACCATTTAATTTTTTTTTATTTTTATGCATTTTATTATTATATTAATAACAAAACGACATTATTTTTAAAAAAAATTGATCTTTTTAGTGACATCATCATTTACAAACTATACAAATTTAAAAATTAGATAATAAAATTTATGGAAAAAAATTCAGTGAATAAAATAATAAAAATTGAATGATAAAATATGCAAATAATCCCAATGTTGCCCAATATATTATCAAGCTTCAATCAGGTCAAAATTATATACTACAGCTAGTTGATCCTCTCAAATTCAAACCGAACAAAGACAAAGATAATCGCTGAATATAAGAAAATGACAAGATTAGCCAATACCACAAACGCCACTAACGTAATGTAATTTGTAATGCATTATGGTATAATTTTATAATTCAAGAAAGCGAACAATACTCGACCATATTTGACTTGTGTCAAGATTTTCCTTTAAAAGTGGCACGCAAGTTGAAATTTAGAATATCCAATTCCCAATTTATTCAATTTCAAAACTCAGTTCCCTTTATCAAGTAATGTAGAAATTCAGTTAACTACAACAACAACAAAGCCTTATCCCATACTTATCAGGCAAAATTAATGAATGTTATTTAGCGGCATCTCATACTTTTCATACAAGACCAAGATACAAAAAAAAAAAAAAAAAAAAAAAAAAAAAAAAAAAAAAAAAAAAAAAAAAAAAAAAAAAAAAAAAAAAAAAAAAAAAAAAAAAAAAAAAAAAAAAAAAAAAAAAAAAAAAAAAAAAAAAAAAAAAAAAAAAAAAAAAAAAAAAAAAAAAAAAAAAAAAAAAAAAAAAAAAAAAAAAAAAAAAAAAAAAAAAAAAAAAAAAAAAAAAAAAAAAAAAAAAAAAAAAAAAAAAAAAAAAAAAAAAAAAAAAAAAAAAAAAAAAAAAAACCCACAAATCTCACGAATCATTTGCAGGTCAAAATCCTGCCTTGCAAACAAATAGAAGTTCTATTCTATTTGACTTCATATTATGACAGTAAATGGCAGATTGTGGAATTACGTAGCAATCTCTGAGAGATAGCTGGTAAAAAGATACACTGCGTCCTGCAAGTGAACAGAGCGTTGGTCTTCTGGAATGGGAGCACTGAAAGAAGTGTCAAAGCAGTTAAACTGCTCATCACGGGTAGCACCGTCACCTACACCTGATAGTAGCAAATCACATACCTCGCCTGCCATTCTTGAATACACCACCCTGCAAAATCAGTAATAACCGTGAATATAGCAAATGAAACTTCTCTAAATGGGTGACCCATCACATAGTAAATATGGCCAACTAATGAAATAACATGTCAAAAACATACAGGTGCTTAAATTATTGGGATAAAGACGTGTGGTTTTGATGTAGTAAACAAACTGCAAAACCAGATTCAATAACACTAGCAACTAAAACTAATATATTACTGTATTATCAGATTTTCTTTGCCTCTTTATGATTCCGCTGCCAGATAAAAAATGGTTTTGGATAAGTATATTAGCTGGCCTATAAAATCAGAAATCGAGCTGTACAACCTAAAAACAGGTCAACAAGAAGTTACTGCAAAGGACAACACATACCTTGCATCAATAGGTAATCTGCAACCCCAAACGGCTAGGGATTCATTTAGCTGACTGACAAAATCCTGACAAGCAGCATTTTTACTTTCAAGAGAATCCTGAAACAAGAAATTACATGATTTTATTTGATCAATCAAATGGAAAAAGGAGTATTCCCTTAATCTCTAACAATTGAAATCACAACGAAGAGTATCCACTCTACTGATCTAGCAAACAAACACTGCAACTGTTACCTAGCTTCATAAATCATATTTTTAAGTCTATTAAAAGATTATCTCATGGAAAGATTGCATCAGCTAGAAGCATTACTGCATGTGTGGTTGTGCCCCCAAAATATCATCATATTTTGTGATAAATTTGTAACATGACAATTCCATGTTACAAGCAGGATCAAACTTGTTTAATATTTAGTTACACTTCAAAATCATACTATAACAGGATCAAGTAACAACCATTTTTCACATAAATGATGATATGAGGGATGATCCTCTTCTATAAATTCACGTACCAATTCAGTCATAGCATTGGTATCATCCTGAAGTGAGTTTCTCATCAAATAAAATGAAATATAAATTCCAGCTCCCAACTCCCAGTTTTCAATTTCAGATTTATGGTCCTCCATGGAAGTTGCTATCCTCCATATCTCAGCGTGTTTTGCTGCCCAAGATATTAAATAAGTTATCTATGATGTACTTATCTGGAATTAAGAAGAATAAATCTAGTAATTTTCTTCTATTGAAAAGAAATAAGTTGTGATAAAATGACTTTCAGCATTTTAAAGTAATCATGATACAGGACAAAATGGGGTGTGGGGGGGGTCAACAATATTTTATTGAATTTTCATGTAGTTGTTGAAGAGTTTTTCTTTTGTGATTTACTGGGTTATTTTAGATTATTTCATCGTAATTATGATGAAATTAAGGCCCTGTTAGGATACTATATGAATTATAAAGGCTCTTGAAGATTTTTTTATAAATGTCCATAAAAGAGCAAGCTTGCATGGGAGACGCAGGTATTTTCTGGCAAATATTATTCGGTACTCCAAGGTTTTCCTTATTTTTTGGTTTTCCATAGTTATGCCTTTGGCAAATATTATTCGGTACTCCAAGGTGTTTTTTACCAAGCAATATACACACACTGCTTACCTTGCAAGAATAACCTATGAGCAACTGAAGTTATAAAAATAGCATGAGCTTTCTGCCAATTTGCACACTGAAGAAATTGCTCAAGGGCTTTTGAGTGATCCCCATTATAATTATAATAAATTGCCTGCACCGCCACAACAAAATCATTCAAACAACAATAAGAGTCATTTAAAGAAAAATACAAAACTTTGCAACATTTCAAGCATTAATATAGCCCATTAATCAGTAAAGAACACCAGGACAACAATTTAATTCAGTTTTAGACATAAATTGATCATAATGTGTGCCCATATGTATCTAATAAGCGGTTTTTGTCCTTAAAAAAAAAAACAAATCTCATAGGTTTTATAACTCAAGCCAATTGAAAAAAAATCATTTATATAAACTGAATTAATAGTATAATCAGAATATACAGTGTGCTTGTATTTTTTTTTTTTTTTCATTAATGGAACAAGAGGGATGTACTAGAAAGTAAAGGGAAGGGAATGGAACAAAGCTATCATTATGCTTATTTGGAAGATTAATATAGGAACAGAATAGAACTCCGATACCCTTTGAGTTCCCCCCACTCCACCCTAATTTTAGGGGAACAAAATTTGTGTTATTGAGGGGAAATGATGGGGAATGGTCCCCTGATGTTCTGTTCCACTCCAATCTGTTTTTAAACTCCCACAAACAAGGGAACTTATTGTCCTTCCCCTGATTCCCTCTCCATTCCTCTCATTATCTATCATCCAAACATAGTATGAGAGAAAGATGAAGTTAAAAGGGTACTGCAACAAATTATGAATGCCATTGATATTTTTCTTTTTACAAAAAAATGAATAAAAAGTAAAAAAATATGATGCATACCAAAGCCTCATGCATCCAATCTGTGGGAATGCCTAAATCCTCAATGAACTGTTGCTGAGATTCATCTGAACTCCAAGTTTCACAGTATTGGAACAATATTTCCCGAATCAGATTTACATGAAGATATGGATAATCTTCACGAAGGGGCAAGTGAAGGACCACATATAGGGCCCAATGACATTTCCCTACACACAAAAGCTGAGACACAAATGACATGTCTAGAATATGAAGATCATTAGAATTGATAACACCCACAGCTTCCAAGACTGCTCGTTGATGCCAAATCATATGATAATCAAGTGGATCAGGGGTAGAAGAGAATGCACTAAACATAGCCTTCAGAAAGCTGAATTTTGTCTCTTCGCTGGCATGAAGAAGCATTAAATAAAATGATATGTCAAAGTGGTTATCCGTGTTCCAACTGATAACCTCCTCTGATGTTCCTTCATCAATAAAAAGGGGAATAGGATATGGAGCTGTTCCCTCATCAACAAATTGTTTATAAGTCTGAAAAGCAATGGCTAATGAAGTGTTTGGTGGTAATTTGTACCACATTAATAAACCTAAGAACCTCCTCCAGTCAATTTTGATGTCATGCAATGCATCATGAATATTTCCTGCAAGCAATTCATAGAGTCTCAATCTGTCCTTTTCAATGAAACTAAAATCCAGCCCTTTATTTCTCCAAATATCAAGTTGCCTTGCAATATCAGAGCGATTCACAGTAGAACCACCAGCCTGACTTAACAAACAAGCCAACCTCACATCTCCTTTGGACAAAGCCAGCTGCACTGCTTCATCTAGTTGCCGCCCAGTCAGGAGTACAAATATATGCTGCAGATAATCAGAATCATTTAGAGAGCTTATTTGATTTTGAACATGATAGGAAACACTCTCTCGCAACCAATAACTAAACTCTGCCCTCCTCATTAGAGGGAGTGCTTCTCGGTCAACATCATGATAAATTTCCTTTAAATCCTGCATCATATCTTCCTCATTGTCAGCACCCAAAGATTCTACTTGACCTTTTTGTTCTCTGTCAGAAAAAAGAACTCTAATTAACTCCCAGGTCATTACTTGGTGTGTCAAACCCAAACGAGTAGTGGAAGATAACCCAGGAACACTCAATTGCCGCTCAATAAGATCACAATAGTGATGAGAAATCTCAGATAGGGTCGAACGATTAGCTTCAAGTTTTTGAAGTGTCAACTTGCAGGGACCAATTTCAACTTCTTTCATCACATGGTTTATACCTTTGTGAAAATTTAATGGAGATACCAAAGCATGATCAATAAGTTCCTCGGTCACTTTTTTATTTTCATCCCTAACCACATTGTCGAAAGAAACTTTCTCCAAATTGACAACAGATGATAACAGTTTGTGATTACCACTCCTTCCAACGGGTGCACCGGAGTGTACAAGAATGCCATTTGGTCCCCACCCAACTCGAAATGACTTACCCATAAACAGACCAGCATCAACTATATTGTGAGCATAGTTTCCAGATACTGGAGTTTCATGTTTGAGATCTAGCTTAAAACCTTGTGATTTTATCGTCCTAAGAGGCATGCCCTTATGCTGCTGAACCATCAAAATGCCTCCAGGAGAATTTGAATCAAAATTCCCATGTTTATACTCAAGTAATGGAAATGGAGTTTTTCTAGCAACTGGTGGGGTGGATCGATGGTTGATTGCCTGAGTTGACCTTTGTAAAGGCCGCACATACTGCTTACCAGAAGATGATTTGCAGCTTAAGTCCTCTACCTCTTCTTCATCAGGAAACATCAATAATCTCATTTCTCTCATTTTAACAGGATCAAGCCTAAGATGAGAAGGAAGAGAATGAGAAAGTTCAAGTTCATTGGTATTTGATGGTGATTCTTTCTCAACATATACCTCAGCATCATCCATAACAAAGTCTTCCTCATCATCATCACCAAACCCAAACCTGCTGAAGTGTCCAACTAAGAATTTCCACTCACCAGTCACTAGATCAAAGGAAATAAATTGTGCTTCCTGCCTCTTTGTAATTTGTTTTAATTTGCTAACTATAACATCTTCCTTCCCCTCCTTAGACTTCAATATTTCACTGTCTAATACCAAAACTACTTCAGCTGCCTTGTTAAGGCCCTGGCCAACAGCAGGCTTATCATTTTCATCACTGTATACAACTATCTCATGCCTATGAAACTTCACAATTTCATCTATACGTAACCCCCTGACATCAGTTTCATTGAGATACCTGACATATCCATAACCAAATCTTCCAACAGTGAAATCAGGAACACGGCTGCAATAACCAGGTTCAACAAGCTCCCTGGCCACTAATTCCTTCAAAGATGGTTTGGTATAATAACCGGACGAGTTCAAGATAGGTAGGGAAGCTTCAGTTTCTGTCATGATATCAATGGATGGATGAAAACAGCCATTATAAACCCTTCTTCGCTTGCAAGTGTGCAAAATGCATGAATCAGAGACACCTCCAACGTCACATTCCATCAAAAAGCTAGGTCAAAGTGAAGCGTTGCGTTCTGCACATTGAAATTTGAACGCAATTCCTTGATGTAGTCTCTAAAACAGAAAAAAAAAAAAAAATAAGCACATATGCCAGCAAGGGGAACTGGATGTTGCATCTTAGCGCATGGAAACACCACGAAACAAGCAAATGATAGGAATATACAGGTTTCAATTTACCTCTTAGGTTAACTTCAAATAAAACGATAGAAGATAAAAGAAAAGAAAATATGCAATATAGCTAGACTACACAACAGAGGTATTTATTTATAATGATTAAATATGAGTTTGAGAATATGAAAACGAAAGATGATTTCATTAAGCAGTTATACAGATCAACCTTACTGAAAGTGCGGCATAGCATGTAGAAGCGTAGAAATAAAATGAAAAGAAAAACCTAATACATAGAGTTAAGTAGCGTCTTAGTGCGTAAAAAAGAAGAACAAAAGAAATGAAGTAGGATGAAGTTGGAAGACTTAAGATGAACTCACATCAAAGGTGGAGCAGCAAGCAACGACGCTGGAGCGAGCGAGGACGGTGAGAGTGATACTGTGAGAGACGGAGTGGTTTAGCGGGATTTGGGAAGGACAACTGAAGTTGGCCCGAGTTTTATTACTACAACAAAGACGGCAAATCTACAATGGGTATTTAGTATTTACACTCTCCATATTGTTATTTCTACTCCCCGTTGGCTTCTTTTTTTTTCTTAAAAAAATATGTTACTAAGAAGTAAGAATATATCCTTTTTATTTATTTATAAAAGGTATAAACTCTATTTTTGAAATATTTCTGAAAGTTAATGGTTAATAATAGATATAATCAATAATATATCATCCCAAAACAAATGAATTCTTCAATAATCTTGTGTATGTTTGGAATTCAGTTTCTTCTGTCTTAATGATAGGGATTGCTTCTATGTTCACTGTCCCGAAAAGTAGAGGTATCTGTTTGAGGTTCTTCAAACGACAATCCAAACACACGATTAATCTCTTCGTCAAACACATCTTTACAACATGTAGATATTTCAAAACAAGCTCTGAATATTTAAATAGTACATACTAAGTACTACATTTGATCTTTTGATATAACTGTTCATGTGTCCTTACAAATAGAATTATCCCTGACATAAAGTCAAGTTGGGCTGTATTGGGCCAAGGCCCATGAATTCCCCCGCTAAAGGAAGGGTTCTTCTTCTTCTTCTTCATATTTTTATTTTTTTTCTTTAAAACCCTCTTCTCTGCTTGCTGCTGCTGCCACTTTTGGTTGAGTTGCGTCGTCTCTCTAACAGAACAAAAAAAATAAAAATGATTTCTGCGATTTCGTGGGTGCCCAAAGGGGTTTCGAAGTCGGAACTTGTCGTGGCTGAACCTCCTCCCGAAGAAGAAATTCAAGAGATAATCGCCAACCACGCAACCAAAAGGTTGTCCTTTCGTTTGGTTCCAACAAAAATTATCATTCACCAATAAAACCCTAACATCCAATTTTTATTTTTTTATTTTTTTTATGTGCAGTGGAGACAGTGACAATGAAGACGCTAACAACGATGAAGTTGTGGCACAAGCATTAACCGTAGCAGATGCAGTTGGCAAGGCCTCCACCGGAACCTTTGACGAAATAACCCTTGCGTTGAAGGACCTTGATATGGACCGTTATGATGACGAAGATGAAGGTACGTAATCATGCATTCTATATGATCATTCATTGCTTGTATTCATATATATGCAATGCAGCAGCTGCTTAAACTTACGTTTGTCATTTGTTTAGGAATTGAGGTGTTCAGTTCTGGAATTGGTGATCTTTATTATCCCAGTAACGACATGGATCCCTATCTCAAAGATAAAAGCGTAAGTTCCAGCTCTTGTTGTCATTTTATTAGCGTTGCGGTTGCGGCGCGTGTCTTCTTATTATCTTACGTTGTTTATGATGCTTCAGGATGATGATTCTGAAGAACTCGAAGACATGATCATTAACCCAACTGATTCTGTCGTTGTTTATGCATGTACCGAGGATGAAGTCAGTTATCTTGAGGTTAGTGAGTTAGTTGTTTTGTGACTTGTCAAGTCCTCGTATATTATACAGATATATACTTATCACTCCTTTCTTTCTGCAATGCCAGGTTTGGGTTATCGAGGATGCCGATTCTAGTGAAATGAACGTGTATCCTCACCATAATATCATTATTCCAGCATTTCCACTCTGCACAGCTTGGCTCGATTGCCCCCTTAAAGGAGGAGAAAGAGGTTCTTTGCACGATACCTCTTGCGTGTGTATTTGTGTTGATCGAGTTGCTTGATTGTTTGTTTTGTGCAATTCGACTTTTCTCCCTCCCCAGCACTCACCATTTAATTGAATTGAAGGCGCTCGTAGAAAAGTGAAAAAATAACAAGTCTGAAGGAAAACTTGTAAACTGTCTTAATTATATCCTCTGATTATTTCTGCCTTCATTTTAGTATGCCAAAAATGAAAAATATGAACAATTCATATATCATCCAAAGGTGAAGTGGAAAAATTGTAATGGAAAGTTGCATTTCATTAGAAAATAAAGTGAGATTAGTATATGCTGTTCACTTCTGTTGTGTAGACCATTAAAAAAATTCTTCAAAGTTTGAGTAGTCTAGGTTTGGACTACCTGAAATCACCACCATTGCAATTTGTGTTTAAAATTTTGCTTGATACCTACTTGATATATCTTTGCTTTATCTTATTAGCTTAAAATAATTTTATTATGATCACAGGGAACTTCATAGCTGTTGGTTCAATGGAACCTTCCATAGAAATTTGGGACCTTGATGTTGTAAGTGGTTTGAGTATATAAATTTTAACTGTGCTGTCTGAAATTTCATATACAAAAAGAGAGATCTTTTTTTCTGAATACCTTGTAATTTTCCTTTGCTCTCAGATTGATGAGGTGCAGCCATGTGTGGTTTTGGGTGGATTTGAAGAGAAAAAGAAAAAGGGAAAAAAGGTTTGTTCTACATTTTTGTTAATTTCAATCCACTTAGAATCATGTGATTACCTCAAAATGGCAGCATACTTAATTATGATTTATTTGTGGAAATTGCATATGTTGTGCTGGTTGTAAGGTTTGTTTGTGCTCTTTGAAAATTTAAATGCAGTTAAGTTGCAAATTATTGTTGATAATTCAAGTATTATTGTACATGTGCAAGTATATAAATGCATGTGCACTTAAATCGATACCCCTAGCTTAGCTTTTTACTTATGAAACTTAATCATTCATGTAAATCCATGTACATTTTTGTCCATTGTTAGCATTCTGACTCAATAAAATGATAGAAACCTAGTACCTTATTAGAAAAAAAATAGGGAAAATCTCCCCTGGTTACAGCACTGCAGAACTTTGATGGTGTGCACCTCCCAATGCCAAAAGGCCCTAATTTCCTCTCACAATGGCAGGATGCTTTCCTTTGCTCTCTTCAGTTGTACATGTGAATTCACTTCAATGATGGTAGCTAACTAACTACTAATATATGTGTTAGTTGATCTCTTACTACAAAAGATAGTGAAAATCTCCCCTGGTTAGTTACTGCATTGCAGAACTTCGAGGGTCCGTGATAAGCGTAAGCCACCCTTCACTAGGGTGTATACTCGCAAGCAGCGCGTAAGAGAAGCAACAGTTTTGGACCACCCAAGGAGTGCTGACCACCCAACAGACACGATCCACCCAAGGGACACAAGGTCAAGATATGTAAATCATGGGGACATGACCCTTGGTGAAGAGACGCACCCTTTGGGACCAGGAAGTGCGACTCAGAAGGGTGCAACCGGTGGAGAAAGAGCACAACCCTTGGAGCCAAAACAACATCAGATCTGGAGCAGTTACAAATGAGAACAGTTACAACCATTCTGAACAATTGTGTCTATTAGGAATAGATGTTAGATGTAGTATAAATAGAAGTAAACCAGATTAGGAAGGGGAGGAAAAGCCAAAGAAGGATCAATCTGAATTGTGGAGAGACAAGCTCTCGAAAACCTGTGTTATTAGAAAATATCTCAATTTACTTATATAAAATTTCTATTTCATCTTTTCTATTCTACACCATCTTCTCTGTTCTGATCAGTCCGCACCACCCAATACCAAAAGGCCCTAGTTACCTCTCACAAATAGCACCCTTTCCTCTCATCTGTTCTAAGTGATACCCTTCACTGATTGCAACTAACTAATAAATAACTACTAACCAACTAATTAAACTAATTGATGGCTTAGCTAACAAAACTCAACTAACTAATGGTTTATCTAACATAATTGAGTATATCTTTTGGTGTTTTCTGAATTTTGTAACTTTTTTATTTGGGATTGGAAATAGCTTTAGATGAAACCGAAATTGCAGATGTCTTATGCATATGAGCATTGAAGCTACTAGTGTGAAAATCCATATTTTTTTTGCTTGTACTATTTTATTGGACTTTCATCTTTATTTTTTTTAATACTTATAGATTTTTGAAGTAAATATGTTTGGCCATTTCTTATTAAAATTATTTTCTTGCAGAAATCAATCAAATACAAAGATGACAGTCACACTGACTCAGTACTTGGTCTTGCTTGGAACAAGGAGTACAGGTTTGTTGAATTAAAACTGGATTCTGCTTTTATTTTCTCTGTTGGATGTGCTTTCTGGAACCTAAAAGTTTATCTTGACTTTTATTTTCTTAAAATAAGGAACATACTAGCAAGTGCCAGTGCTGATAAGCAAGTGAAGATTTGGGATGTAGTTGCTGGGAAGTGTGATATTACAATGGAGCATCACTCGGACAAGGCAAGAAATTAGCTAGAGCATAATGTATTTTTTATCATGAGGTCAATTCATTTTATTGATGAAACCGACTTTTTTCTCTTCATGTTGACACACTTCCTTAGAATTATTATATAATTTAGAATTTTGAAGATATGATTTAAAACATCAATAGATTGAGGTGATTTTTGCTGCACTATTATGAACCAAGATGGAACAGTTATGTAATTAATCATATAATCTTCAGCTTTGAATTAAATGCTTTATTCAATCTATATGTATGTGAGAAACGAATTTACAAGTCTTTCTTGGGTCTTTGTTGAGCAATGCTCCACATTTTTTTATTATGGAAAAAAATTTTCCTTCCTTGGTTGAATCATTTGACGCAATTTTTTTTTTTTTTTTAATTTTCTGTTTCTACTTTAAAATATTTGAGTCAATACATTTCCTGATGTCTTTCAGATTTATCTCTTGTCCATCTATTCTCACAGGTTCAAGCAGTTGCTTGGAATCTTCATGCACCACAGGTTCTTCTTAGTGGTTCATTTGATCATACTGTCGTCTTGGTAATGATCTGATCCAATATTCCTTTGTTACTCGGCTTTTCTGTATTTTGCTGTCATTGATTACTTATTATACTGTACACTTTGGTTGTATATTGATGTGCTAAAAGAGGCATTCCAATTAAAAAAATTGTTTATTTTTTGTTTAAAAATTCATATAGTTATCTAATATTTATAGGTTTTACACTTTGCAGAAGGATGGAAGGATGCCATCACATTCTGGCTACAAGTGGTCAGTCACAGCTGATGTAGAGAGCTTGGCATGGGATCCGCACACTGAGCACTCTTTTGTGGTGTGTTATAGTTATTTCTAGGACCTGAGTACTAACATTTCTTTTCTTTTCTTTACATTTTTTTGATAAAACATACTAGCACTTTTTTATGATAAAATAATAACAAACATTCTTTCAGCTACTAACTTTTTTATGACAAAATAATAACCAATTCTTATTCTGTAAGATCAAATTTCAATTTTGATTTCGTGGATGCACAGGTATTGGTTCACTAATAGTGATTTAATTGTTCTGTTAGGTGAGTCTTGAAGATGGTATTGTCAAGGGTTTTGATATACGGACTGCCAACTCTGATTTCACATCAGATCCGAGTTCTACCTTTACACTTCATGCACATGACAAAGCTGTTACCTCAGTATCCTATAATCCATCGGCACCCAATGTATGTATCTTCAACAGTTTGGTTAGAATATCAACTGATTATGTATTTTAGTTTAACCTGTGCCCTGTTGACATGACTTCATGCAGCTTCTTGCCACTGGATCCATGGACAAAACGGTAATAGTGAAGTCAATTTTGTTATTTTTCGGTATACTGTACTTTGCAGATTGGAATTCATCTCATTTGGCTGCTATTATTTCTCACAGGTAAAACTTTGGGATTTGTTGAACAACCGACCCTCTTGTGTAGCATCTAAATCTCCGAGAGCAGTACGTTTCCTTCTTCTTTTTTTTTTTTTTTTTTCTTTAAATGGGAAAGCTTCAACGAGTCATAATATATTTGTTAAATTGGCACTGATGACTGGTATCTTTTTTATGGTGTTTGTTTGTTAGGGGGCTATCTTTAAAATTTCTTTCTCTGAGGACAACCCCTTCTTGTTGGCTATAGGAGGCTCAAAGGGTAAATTGCAAGTAAGTGAAAAGTGCAGATGAACAATAGTTTCGTGTTCTTGATCGTTCTCTGATTCTTGGTGTGAAATTGACTTGACTGTTGTAACTTGTTATAATTTGTAGGTATGGGACACCTTATCTGATTCTGGCATCTCTAGAAGATACGGGAACTACAAGAATAGGTCGCAACCTGGGTCTTGATATAATTTAGTTGTGCTGCTGAAGTTGTGTTGCATAAATCAAAATTTTGGGATTCACTGCAAAAATGCTTCTTCTTCTTTTCCTTTTTTTTTTTTTTTTTTGCATCCTAATAACCTTATTTGAAATAACAGATTTGAATGGGTTGAACATAAATTGTTTTATGTGATTCAAACACTTTATAGTTTTTACTTTTTAGTTTGGACATATTTTTGGGGACAAAACCCAAACCACTAATTAAGAAATAAATGGTTGAGATGATAACGAAAATTACGAATCCTAACATCTAACATTTTTTGATAAAAAAAACTGTAAACTTTATTGTATATTTATTTAATTTTATCACAGTTTTAAATCAATGATTTTCTAATAAAAAATTGAGTGTATTTTTGTTCTATATCTCTTCATTATTTTAGAAGCACAAAATCCTTAATACATATATAAGAAAATATACTCTTGAATATTTCACATAACTATAAATATCCGAACCTTTCGAAATAACTATGAACCTAATAATACTATAGAAAAGAGACTAGAAGCAAGTAGGAACGAAAATAGACTAGGTCAAGTTACGCTTTGTTAGATCTAAGCTTAGCATGTTTACATCTCAAATGACTTTTTAAAAGGCATGTCTTAACTTACATAAAAGTTTGACATAATTTATCAGCGAGGTTGATCAAACAATGAATGAAGCCTAAAGAAAGAGTTTTAGTTATTTTATTTTTGGGTCGCTCTTTCTTTCTTATAAGTATGTTTAAAAGTTTATTTTATAATAATTTAACCTTGTGATAGAGGTAAAAATAGGAACTTGAGACTTTTAAGAATGAAATTTTACTTATTTATATGATATAAACATATTTTTAAAGTCTAATATAACATTCATATGATAACTCATTTAAAAATATATTTTACAATAAAACCCCTAAAAATGACTAAACTTATCTTTCAATAAATCTTAAATTATTCAATTTTTAATAAACCAAAAATAAAGTTATCTTTCATGATGCTTAAAAAGGGAATAAGATTGATACTGTATTAATGATAATGATTTATATTTTTTTATTTATGGTAATTTTTAGAAAGTATACTTTTAATTTGGATTTGTTGTAATTATATATTTATTATGATTAATGAATTTCTGCACATATTTAAGCATAATGTATTTTATATTTTGAGAATAGTCAATTTG
>PYAF01000570.1:287808-308018 GCA_007407185.1 Glycine tomentella
GGTGTACCATGTGAGGGTGTGGAACTAAATAATGTTGCTCTTACATTCAATGGAGCTCCAGTAGTTGCTAAATGTGCTAATGTCAAGCCCAAAGTTACTGGAAAAGCTCCTGCTTGCACAGCTTAAGAGACTTGGGTTGACAAATTCTCCTTGATCAGATTTTTCTTTTGTAGATTCATAAGCATCGTCGTAAGGTGACAATGAGGACTATTTGAAGTCTATAGTGAATAAGCATTTGTATATACTTACGTTGTCAATGTCTAAGGGTATTCATTCAATACGAAAGCCTTGTGCAAGAGCATATATATATATATATATATATATATATATATATATAATAATGACTTTCTATTTACTAAAGAAAAGTTCTCATGCCGGTCACAATTGCTAGCTAGAAGCTACGAGGCTTTCCTGTCTCCGCATATAATGTATTCTATATAACACTATTATTTATATTAGAATACGAGTATGTATTTATGTTCATAAGATTTGATGTGTTTGTTTTAAACAGAAATTATAGATTTATGTTTACACAAAACACCAATGGAGCTCGTGCGCCACGCCTGAGAACTCATCATCTTTCTCGACTCCAAAACATGCACTCGTGAAAGTAAACGCGAAGAGAAGGCAAATTAATGTCTTCCTTCCATCACATAATTAAAATTACGTAACTTGTCTTACCTGCCTGTGCATTCATAATTAAATCTAAGATTGTTTTTTTTTTCTTTCTGAAAAGGCAATTTTATTGCAATAAAAAAATTTGACACACAAGATGTGTTCCAAATTATCAAACTGAGAACACAAGAAATTGTAGGCATACCCCCGTCAAGCACAAGGTTTTAAACAGCTGTCCACAATCGCAATTGCAGTTGCAACGTCAAGGTATTTCTACAATCGCATCATGACCCTAATTGTGGTTGCACCATTCGTGTTTTCTTGCAATATAAAGGTTTTAAATAGCAGTCCGCAATCACAATTGCATCAGCAACATCAAGGTATTTCTGCAATCCATCATGACCCTAATTGTGGTTGCATCATTTGTATTTTCTTGCAATATAATTTTTTTTGGCTAACCGCAACTATGACCACAATTTATAACCATGATCACAGCAAAAAATGCATTAGCCACAATTTATAACCGACTTTAAAAATTTAACTTATCAACGACACCTATAACAACGACGGTTGTATAACCGACGTAGAAAGGGATAAAGAACCGATATAAATAACCTATTTTGTAGTAGTGATACAACCTGTTATCTATCAAAATTATGCAGCCTGAAAATAAAAATAAAAAACACCAGAAGCTTTGCTCAGAATTAATACCCTAATATATACGACTGCCACCGCTATATCATACTTCGCAAGCACCACACCAGATACTCAAACTCTTTTCATGCTTCAGCACCAACATAACATGCACGTACAACTTTTGAAAAAACTGATATTTGATACTTTTTAAAATTACATCAGTTTCGTCACTTTTTTAATATCGTGAAAAAACACAAATATATAAATATGGTTGATGTGATTACAATTATGATTGCGTTGTAGTTGTAGACATTAAAAAATTAAATTAAATGTTGACGTTGCAATCAAAATCATGGTTGCATTACAATTTTTTTTATGCCATGCATTACTATATATATTTTAAAACCTTGATTAAATCATATATATATATATATATTTAAAATGCATGCGTTGCAGCTATCAGACCTAAGCAAAACGTACTGGAGATAAGAACGGTTCTTTATGGAAACGGAGAATCAGAGCCAAATGCTGATGCGTGTTCTCAGATCACACGAGAGTTTTTCAAAGATGACACATTTCGCATTTTCATTCTCTATCTATCAAATCTTAAACTCGGGGTAGCCATTTTTATATTTCACCGTCAGTTACATTATGTTTTTTTTAATTTCTCTTTCTAGCATATTTAAGAATTAATTCATATATATATGTTGGTAGGCACGCCAATATGCAACCTACGTGATTGCAAACTTGCAAAGGCAGCGAGTTAATTCAATTCGCAACTAATTGCTTCTCAGTACCTGGAAAAAAATCTAGATCTTGTGGACATGCTCATAGACGGGTATGAACATTTATGGGATATTCCACATTGAATTTTCAAATTTTATTTCATAGTTTCAGTACTGTGCTGGATAAATATGGTTAATAAAAGTTGATTTAATTAGTTATGAGAAAGAGGGTGACATTGCTTTGACGTATGGTGCGGTTGCAAGGGAGTGCATGCGCCACCAGAGCGTAGCAAGGTACGCGATTCCAATCATCGACCTCTTAATTAATTAATATAATCATGTAATTTATTGAGTTATATATCCAACATGAATGCTTGTGTTAGGATCATAATTCTTAATTGTTAACTTTCGTAGATTAAAAAAAATGTAGCCAAGCATCTTGCATGGCTGATTTTGGAATTTTACTTTAAATTCTGACTAGCTTAATTTATGTTTTTTAGGCATATTTTGGAATCAAAGCACATGAAGAAGTTTTCAGATTATATTCAGCTACCAAATTTTGAAAGAGCATCAGATGCTGTTGCAACTTTTAAAGTATGCTAATTATGATGCTATGTCTTTTAATTTCCATTCACAAATCTAAGCCTAATTCTCATTATTTACATGTTCTTCATTTTACTTGCATTGCGAAAAAGTCCCAAAATATATCTCTAGTATATCGCATACATATCTAAGTTATATTCTATATTCTATATTGGACAATGGAGCGAAAGGCATAAAGGATACTGCTTTTTTTTTTTTGCATTTTCCGAGAGAAAATGAAATATGTGATGAAAGAAATATACAAAAAGAAAGAAATAGAAATTGTAAAAGAAATGTAAGAGAAACTATCATCCATAATATATTTTTATCTTGCATCTTCTTATTTAATTTTCCTTTGTTTTATGTGAGATCCAAACAAATAATATCTTTAAACTATCCAGGCTTAATTATATTGATTTGTGTTTTGTTCGTGAGGAACAGAAATGTCCAACAAGGATAACTGGTTATTTGATGTATGATCAAACTCTCTATTTCTGAATGTATTAATGAATATTAAATACATCAAGAAAGAAGATCACTATGTTTGTATACGACACCAATTGTGTGAGGTGTGTGCACAGTGTGAAATGAGAAAAGAGAGTGAAAATTATGTGTACCTTTTATCCTGAAATCACTTGTATTTATAGTCCCTCACCTGCAGTTGAAGGAAGGTTTGCCCATGATCTTGTCCGAGATTCTAGGCTAGTGGGTGCTCCCGCGTTCTTCACTTGGGACGGTTAAAGCCACGTCCAATATTCAGCAGAGCAGAGTGGGTTGACTGAGCCTTATTGGGCCTTTCATGACTTGGCCCATTCCAAATATCCATAACAATTTGAATGTATGTATGCGAAGAACTCTTTGTATTTGGGAATGTGTTTTATGATAATTATTTTGTATAAATAGGCTTTGACATGTAAAACTGATATCATCACAACTGAAAAGTCGATTAACTAAAATGTTTTATTTTTATATCGATAAATATTAATTTGTTAATTTTGTTAGAATTGTTAATTTTGAACTTATAACTTCTTCTCTCCAACTCCCTTCACTCTAAGTCTTCCCTTTTCAAAACAATAAAAAGTCATCCTTATATCTCCCTAATTAACTAAAATTTGTCATATAATGTGTTGCTATAATAAAGTTCTGGGTACTACTATTTTGCTCTTACAGCAAATTCATTAGCATATATGAAATTAAGCTAATCCATTCCATGACTGATGTACACAGGAGTTATTGACAAGGCACAAATCTACAGTTGCTGAATTTCTTTCTAAAAATTATGACTGGGTAAGTACGCCAAAGTCTAATTAGTATATAATTATGTCATGCAAAAGGTACATGTATTTATCCTCTGTAAATTCGAGAATGTAAAAGCAATCAAGGCTGTAGAAGAGGGAAAGAATTTTCCCCTATCATTGTTTTATCTTTTTGTAAAATTTTAAATTAGACAATTTAATTTGGTTTACAAAGATTTCATTAGTTGTCTTTAGTTGGTGGCTTCCTCGGTGGAATGTAAGGTTTCGTACCTTATATATAATTGAGGTCAACATGCACAATGAGGCAGATATGAACCAAAAACTTATTCACATTGGAGTCAATTATTTGAATAAAAGAAGTCATAGCTTCTTTCACAATCCTCAAATTTATTCTAACATAAGTAATTTGGTTGTTTTCATACAATATAGCTTTTTAAGTTTTTTGTTTTTATCAATATTTTAATATATTATCAGCTAAAACGTTTTACTGTGCCTGTCAGTTCTTCAAAGAGTACAACTCTCAGTTGCTTGAATCCACCAGTTATTTTACTAGACGGTACGCTATCAAGGTATAAATAATTTAATCTGTGGTAGATTCCTTAATTAAGTCTCAAATTCATTTCAACATCAATTGTCCATTTTAACTGCTTGCATTAGTCACAATTTTTTATCCATTTCACCATTGTAATCAAATTAATATGTTACAGTTATTGGGGGATATGGTATTGGATCGCTCGAATGCTGCTGTAATGGTCCAGTATGTGAGCTCGTTCGATAATATGAGGATCCTCATGAATTTCTTAAGAGTATATATGCATTATCCTATACTAAAAATTTTCAGAATTGCAAATTCATGAAATAAAAGTACTTATTAGTTTGTTCACTCCCCCCCCCCCCCCCCCCCCCCCCCCCCCCCCCCCCCAAACCAATTTGCAGGATTCAAATAAGACAATTCAATTGGACACCTTCCACGTTTTCAAGGTGTATATTGAAATGGAGCAACTATATATTTTTTAATAGATTCTTCTAAACTCAGTGTTCTTAGTTTAAATTTAAGTATTTTAATTGACAGCTATTTGTTGCAAATCAAAATAAGCCTCCTGAGATTGTCAGCATCCTTGTTACAAACAAACATAAGCTTTTGCAATTTTTGGACAACTTTAATAGCGACAAAGGTATAAAGTTGTTGCTTCACTTCTACGGTATAAAATTTCTAATTTTTTAATTGGTCGCATGAGTTAACTCTATCCTTCCTTAACTTTTCAGCGGACGAGCATTTTCAAGCAGATAAACAACAAGTAATTGGTGAGATAATAACTCTTGAACACAAGGATCGTCCATGCCCATATTTGGACAATTGTGAAGTTCCATGTTGAATACTTACAGTCCGGATTTTTAATCATCTTTCAATTTCTCCAAGTCACATTTTGCTACGTGAAGTCGATCGTGTTCTTTTTTTCTTTTCCACATGTCATTCTCAATGGGAAGAATCAAACATACTTCACTGTGAATAGAAGATACAACGAATTTTGATTAACTTATTATTTGAATTATTTATTTGTTTAACTTTATCTTCTTTTATATTTATACACTTGTATAAGTCAAGAACCTTTCCACACCAACAATTTCTATAGCATCATTATCCGTCACGGCTGCAAAAAAGCATCCCAGCAGCAATCAATTCTGGACTGAGCATGAAGCGGATTTCCTCCTATATCAGACATGCATTTACAAGCAAATTTATTGAACATCAATAGGCTAAAACAAAATGTTCACGTGACAAATATCTCAACTTTCAAAATTACAAAATGTACACAAGACTGCATGCATATGCTTATATCAGGAACTATGGTATAAAAGCTATCATAAATACCTAGGTATAATGGATGGAAACAAAAAACATATTGTAACTGTGAAGTCCCCATGCCAAGGACATCTCCCCCAAGCTTTTTACTTGCAAAATATAATTCAACGGCTACACTTGATTGATTTTCCATGTGGCCTGAATTGAGAAGCTATTACAATGCCAAAGTATTAACTATTAAAAACCAAATGAATCATTAAAAAAAACTGAAAGAAATTAGTTTTGCTGACAATTGAAAATAAATTTCCTTCATTTACCAAAACATTGCAAAGAGGTGTACGAGAAGCGCCCCAAAGCTCCGCCTCGGGATCACCAATATTAGAGTAATTTTTGAAGGGAAATACTCTTCGCTCAAAGGAGACAATGCCCTTAGGCATATCAGAACTTATCCTTCGAAAATAGTGAAGGATGCACAAAACCTTATCTTGCAGTTTTTCATTCATATGATCATATATATACACACTCCTGAAAATTAAGAAAAACCTTGGAATATTGCAAGAGAGAAAAAAATGGACTACACCAATGACCAATATCAATTTCATCTCTATGTTGCAGCATGCTGACACTAAAAGGATCAAATTTACGACCAAAAATGAGCAAAGGATTCCTTACGCAAACAATTGATCAAAGTTGATCATTTGAAGGCCTTTCACATGGTTGTGATCGTCTGGGAATAGACAAAATAATGAGCAAACAAGAAGAGCAGCAACCAACTCCTGAAAAGCAATCACAGTTGTGCAATACTTATGACTTCAGAATTTTCATTTTGGTTTTGAAATTTCTTAATTTTACTTGCATTGCAAGAAAGGCCTAAGATATATCTCTAGTATATATTGCAGACATATCTACGTTTGGTATATCCTATAATGGACAATGGAGCTAAAGGTATAAAGGATACATGATGTTTTTTTTTTTAATTACCACATTTTCTAAGAGCAAATGAAATATGTGATGAAAAAAGAAATACAAAAAGAAAGAGAAAGAGAAGTTGTAAAAGAAATTAATGTAAGAGAAAATATCATCAATAACATATTTTTATTTTGCATCTTCTAAAATGTTGTCATATCATCATCTGTTAATATAGTTCTGGGTACCACTATTTTGCTCTTACTAGCAAATTCATTAACATGAAATTAAGTCTTGGGGCTAAGAGCAAGACGTTTTAAATAGCCCTCAAATATTTACCAACAGACTATTTTTACTTTTTTAAACTATGAAATGTTATATATACTTGATAACCCTTTTACTGTATAATATTCTAGGAACGGTAATCTCAATTTTATTCTTATTTAAAAACTTGTTTTTAAAAAAATTGCTTTGTTGTCTATAATTAATCAATGGGTTTTCAGCCTAACGATTAAAAAACACGTACACACATATTGTCTCTTTATATATAGCCAAAAAGTTTTAGCTATATTTACATTACATTTTAGTTAGACATATAATTTAGCCTCTTTACAACGTATTCTCAATTTAGCCCCTTACCTATCAACTTATTAAATCGGTCATAATACATACAAACACTATCAGTTTAGTCCTTTGTTGTCCTGATAATATCTGTAATGGTTTATGCATTCTTAATTTGATTCTAATATATAAATCACATTTTTAATTTGATTCTTATACATATAACGCATTCTTAATTTTTAGTCTCTGTACTATAGATCGACATCATTAAACAAATTAAGAATACCGAATGCGCTATAGGAGAAATTAAAGGATTAGATTAAAAATACACTATATATGGGGTCAAATTAAGAATGCGTAAGGATTTTAACTAACATAAGACAATTAAAGATGGTGTTATGACGACGATGACATAAACCAAATCAATAACATTTACACGTAGAAGACCAAATTGAAAATCTGTAACATATATAGAAACTAAATTATGTGTTTAACCTTACAATTTTTTTCTCGAAGTTTGGGATTCAAATTATGGACATAATTAAAGGACGAGTAAAACACACATTTCATTTGCTTAAAAACAAAATAGATGGGTAAATTTTCAGAAGTAGAATGATTATGGCATAGCTTCAAAGCCAAGCACAATATGCAAACATCAACCTTCGTATCTCGTGAAGACAATGACTATAATCAAAAGGAGTAGCCGCACTCGATCGACATAATAATATCTCGTTTGATATACTATATTGCCCTCTACTCCCACCGCTAGATACAAATTTTAAAACTCGATCACATAATTCACATTGTCCCATTTCTACCAAACGCACATACACCACCTTGTCTTTCCTTCAAAGTCAAGCATCAAACTACATACTATTTCGCACGTCAAAGAAAGAAAGCACTAACGATTCTCACTTATTACGAGCTCAAAATCCATAATGACAGCTAGCAAAAATTGGTTAGTAAGAAATAATAAAAACATGAGTATGATTTTTATTGACTATACGTACGAAAATTTTATTTGTAGATAATTTGTAAGTAAATGTAAAAATTCTTTGAATTTTAATTTCTATCCTAATTATGATGAAGTTGGGACCCATGCAACTCACATAAACTTTTTTAATAATAAAAAAATCCATGGCACTCACCCTGAACACATCATGAAAAAACACAACATTGTTGTTAACAAAAGCAAGCATTGAACCATGAACCATTAATTCTCTCCCAGTCTATCCATCACTTATCCACGGCACCACCATGCTAATTCTTCTTTACCTCTCCCTTGTGTGTTCCCTTCCCCACATTGCATTGTCATCCCATTGCACCGTGGAAACCGCCACGAAAACGTTCGAAAAATGCATGAACCTCCCAACCCAACAAGCCTCCATAGCATGGACATTCCACCCCCACAACTCAACCTTAGAACTAGTCTTCTTTGGAAGCTTCATATCACCTTCAGGGTGGGTTGGATGGGGCATCAATCCCACATCGCCCGAAATGACCGGAACACGTGCCTTAATAGCTTTCCCGGACCCAAACTCAGGCCAAATAGTGCTTCTATCTTATATTCTTGACCCCACAGTGAAGCTTCAAAAATCTCCACTGCTCTCTCGCCCCCTTGACATCCACCTCCTCTCCTCCACCGCCGCCATGTACGGAGGCAAAATGGCCACCGTGCACAACGGCGCCGCCATCCAAATCTTCGGCACGGTGAAACTGAAAACGAACAAGACCAAGATTCACCTTGTTTGGAACAGGGGACTTTATGTTCAGGGGTACTCGCCCACCATTCATCCAACTACTTCCACCGATCTGGCTTCGATTGCTACCTTTGACGTGTTGTCGGGTTCGTCTGCTCCGCAGCACACGGATCTCACGACGTTGAGAGTGATCCATGGCACCGTTAACGCCATCTCGTGGGGCATTTTGTTACCAATGGGAGCCATCACCGCACGCTACCTTAGGCACATTCAAGCGCTCGGCCCTGCATGGTTCTATGCTCATGCAGGTGTGATCATGAACACTACTTCTCCATATTACTCTTTAATTTCAACCATTCATATTTTTAGTTTGACTAGACAGTAAAAAGCTAATATATATATATATATATATATATATATATATATATATATATATATATAATATGATATAAAAAATATAAATGTTAATAAAATGTTTAGGGTAACAAAATATTCACATATCACTATTCTTTATTTGAAGGATTACAAATAAAAAGAACAACATTGCGCCAGTTCTGTATTTGATTTTAATTCTGATTTTTGGACACTCCAACTTAACCTTATAAATACTCATTTAGCACCCCCACATTTCCTCTTATATATATATATATATATTAACTACCATAATTAAGATTTTTATTCCATCATAAAATTCTGAAATATTCGGCAAACACTTCAATCCATTTGTTTATCAATTATTTTTCTTGTGTTACTTTCTCAATTGAGTACATATTACATGCATCCATGGGCGAATCTAACTTATGAGTTGGGGGTAGTGACTCCTTAAATTTTTTCATTAAAATATTAATATACCCTTAACACTTATTTACCATATTTGATAATTATTTTCAGTGTTTGTTATACAGTTTACAGTGTTTGTTAATTATTTTGATTTGTAATTCATGCATTAACACTTGTTTATAAGGTTATTAAAGTTTTTGCTCTTCATTGAAATGAGAAGTATAGTTTAATCATATGCATTTTGTAGAAATATTTTAGTCTATATTGTAACAACTCATTTCAAAGATCTCAAACTCAATACTTATATCTAAACTAACTCTCATGTTGTCATCATGATCTTTTGAAATCTCATCGCAAGTTACAATAAGTTTATTTCATTGTTCTATTCAATCCAGAACAGTAATTTGGTCTAACTATTTGTTTGTTCCTTTAGATTATCGTTTATAATTTTTTGTTCCTTTAAATTTTCTTTACAAAACTAAGTGTGTGGATATAAATAAATTTTCTTAGATCTGCCACTAATGTCCTCTCTTAATTATTTTTTTGGACCTGTCACTGCATACACCCTCAATGAGTGTTCACAAAATATTATTTTTTTAGTGTTATTTTTCTATGAGAATTAGACTACCTTAATCATCTAATATAATGATTATAAGTGATATATAAAAACAGAAAATAGAAGGGCGTATGCAATATGTTGTGTGATATGATTTGATAAAAAAAAAATATAAATATAAATAAGTAAGTGTTATATATATATATATATATATATATATATATATATTCTAAACATATCCATATATCATTAAATTAATGATTTTAAAAAATAAAAATAAAACTCTTCGGGCAGTCATTTAGTACTTGTTTGACAATGACTTGTGTTATAGTAGTAATTGCTTAATTTGATGATAATAAGAATTTGGACTGAAAATAAATATTATGCATGCAGGAATACAACTGTTTGGTTTCGTTCTGGGAACAGTGGGGTTTGTGATCGGAATCCGGCTGGGGCAACTGTCGCCGGGGGTGGAGTATAGGCTCCACCGGAAGCTTGGAATCTCCGTGTTTTGTTTGGGGGCTCTGCAGACTCTGGCCTTGTTATTTAGGCCAAAGACCAGGAACAAGTTCAGGAAGTACTGGAAGTCATACCACCATTTTGTAGGTTACTCGTGTGTGGTGCTTGGCTTTGTGAATGTGTTTCAGGGATTTGAAGTTATGGGAGCCAGCAGATCTTATGCCAAGTTGACTTACTGCTTAGGGCTCTCCACTCTCATTGGCCTTTGCATTGCTTTGGAGGTCAACTCTTGGGTTGTCTTCTGTAGGAAATCCAAGGAAGACAAGATGAGGAGAGAGGGACTCATTGGAACTTCCGACAAAGCCAGTGGAAGTGCCATCCACAATTAACATTCCTCATTATTACTCTAGTATTTCATTTCATTGTTCCTTAATTTGTCTTTTAATTCATTTTTTATCCAATGCCTAGTTGTGCAATTATAAAGGTTTTGAAATACACTTCCTTTGTCTCAAAATGAATGTTGTTTAAGATTTTTTCATACATGTCAAAAAAAAATATTCTAAGAGAATTAATATTAATTAAGATATCATTCAATTTGAATTTTTTTTCAAAGATTAAGAAGTAATACATACATACTTTCACTAGCTTCTATTAATGTTTCTTAGCAATAGTTCAGACATGACGCAAGAATTCATGATCATTTGGGAGTTCCACTGTGTCGAAAGGTGTTGCAGGCAAGAAATCATTAGATGATCTACTATTATTAATTATTCAGTATTTGTGTCATTTTTATATAAAATTATTTAAATTTTTTAATTTTAAGAAAATTAATAGCACTCGATTATATATAATGTAAAATTTGATAGAGACTATGTGGTCCAAAACCTTAATAATTTCTCGCACGTCACGGGGAAATGTCAAGTGTCCACACACTTCCACACTACTATGTAAGGTTTGTGAGAGCAATTAGAGGATGGTATGAATGTAATTTTAAAGCGGAAAGGAGTGAATTATTTTATTGGGCTAGCATTAATACCTTCGGACAACTCAAATTCACGGGTATTAAGTTCCAAGTTGAAACATCTCCCCTCCACTTCTAAAATAAAACTTTATGAGTATTTTTTAATTAGCTTCGATTAATATTCATTAACAATTTTTCAATCAAACTAATAATTGCTTTAAGAGTAATTTTACTTCATAATATCTAAACCATTTCAAAACTTAAAATAAGTTATTTTAAATCATGAATTCTTTTATTTAAGTCCAAAAAAATCACTTAGGGTTAACGCTTATATTTTTATTTTTTTAAAATCTAAAACACGTAAGAAGTATGATAGATTAATTAATTAATGTCCAACTAGCCAAGCACCACACAAAAAGAAGAATAGAAAGTCAGAAGAAAGACGAGACCATGTCTATTCCTTCCCGTTGTAACTTGTATGTTATTCGATATTCGTTGCTTCCCACTATCCAATTGCATGGCTCTTTTTTTTTTTAATTTCCCTGCTAGCCGAGCTATAAAGAAATCAGTCAAATGACCCAATGTAGAAATAGGGCAAATGAAAGGATGTGTAAACGGCATAAAACATAGAAATTGTATTAAACAAATACAAAAATAGAAACAGGCTCAATTGAGGAGGGAAGAAAATTAATAATATAGAAGGTTTTCACTCACTACAAAAAAAAAAATCACACTTTCCGATGGATAGAATCCATCGCTAATTTAGAAAATCCGTTGAAAAAACTAAATTTCTAACGGAATTTCAACGGACAAAAATCCATCGATAAAATGGTCACAGGAAATTTTAACCAACAGATTTTTTTTCCAACGCAAAAATCTGTCAAAAATACAAATATGAGATATTAACGACGGAAAATTCCGTCGAAAATTTGCATGGGTAGACTTTTGTTTTTTTTATTTTTTTTGACACCTAATGTTATTTATGAATATTTAATTATAAATTATATTATTTAATGACAATATTAAAACATAATAACATAGATGGCATTAATTAAATATTGAAATTCATTATTCCCAAACATTTTAACTTACATTAAAAGTAACAGAATCATAAAAGTAGCATGTCTAATAAGTCAATATTTTATTCAACTTCGTGTCTTCAGACTTCTGGTGGGTGTAATATTATTTTCCAAAATCAGCCAACACAATTTTTCTTTTCCTAATAAATATATTTGTTTGGAATGATGCTTTTTTGAAGAAAGTTTTTGTTTGACAAATATTTAAAGTAAAAAGAATCTCCCAAAGTTTTTTGCTTTTGATTTGTCAGTCTCTTTATCTAAACTAAAAAATATCTTCCATAGGATATTGTTCCGTTCCTCAGAAACGGAGATCCAGCAATTTGCCAGAAATCAATATGGGATCAACTCTCTCTCTCTGAAGGTGCTTATGTAGATTTAAACAACTCCAGGAAGAATATCACAGCACAAACGAACCACAAATTGGACGTGGAGTGTGTGCACTGTGAGAAAGGAAAAAGAGAGAGTAACAGTGTATGTGTACCTTTCACCTTTGGTGCGTAGGGCTATTTATAATCACTGACCTGTGGTGGAATAAGGAAATTGCTCCTATTCTTGATCACGATCTTGGGTGGTTATGGTAGAAAATAACCTTCTGTATCTTCTCTGATTCTGCAAATATTTAGTTCTTCAATCTTGTTTAATCTTTCCGTTATTAACTTCCTCAATGGTCGTGCGCCTCTTAATCTTGGCCCGATATATAAGATCCGTAACAGTTGCCCCTCATCTCGGTTATTGAGTAGCCTGGATGACCGAGATGATCATAGTGTTCCTTTTGATCTTATGGCCGAGATAATCTCCTTTGGTAAATCGGCCCAGTCAACATTCTTTCGATGCGTTTTACACGTCCCTTTTACTTTCTTGTGGGCCGTCCTTATTTTCCAAGATTGGCCGAGATCGAAGGAAGTCTCCTCGTGTAGAGCCGATCTCATTTCCGACTTAGGCCGAGATAGATAAAATTTTTCGTGTGGGGTTAATGAGAAGTTTCTCGTGAGATCGACTTCCCTTCCGATTTTGGCCGACATATAGATTATTCTCATTTTCTGATCTCTTCCGAGATAATGAAGCGTTTTCTTCTATTATGCCGACCTTCTTTCTTCAATCTCAAGTTCCAAGGCAATGAAGTCCTTTTGCTGTCGTTTGGACATGTGAAGTGGCACGCCTCCCTAACATTTAATGCCCCGCCATTTCTCAGCACGTTCTAATCATGACCGTCCCCTGTCATAAGTCTGTTATGCCCCTGTATCTTGATTAACTGTCCATAATTGGTCATAATTGCCCCAGTAATTATGCACGTATGTCAGTTTTTATTTTCTAATTTCAATTTTCGACGGTTACCATTTTCAATTACGTGGGTTCCAGCAGTTTCTTCCACTATTACAACCCGTACCTTGTCATTTTTTGCCTTCCTCTCAGAACTTTGGCTTGTAGCTTACCCTTGCTCTCGATATTCTGCTTCCTGCATCTGCATTTCTGGTGCGTCTTCCCGTTCTTCTTCAAAACAAACACTTTTCAATCCAGGTATTCTCCTCTGCATTTACACTTTGTGATACTGCATTACTTTTTTCCATCTTCTACCCTTTTTATTTCATCCTCTGCGATACCCATTCCCTTTTGGAATTCTTTTTTTGGGTTTCTGCCCCTTTTCCATTCATCTTCATCCCTGGTCTTACCATGGTGAAACTTACTCCTGAGGAAGAGGCCAATGCCGACAAAGTCTCTCCCGGCGTAGCCTTTTGGTTTTTTGGTAAGCCCCTTAGTGAGGAAGAAAAAGCTAAACGCTTCCTTCGAATACCCTGTGGTGGCTCCAAATCCACTAAAAACCCTAACAAATTCCCTTCATCTAAAGCCATACCAAACCCTTCTAAGGTTGAGGCAGGTCCTAGGATTGGGCTTATTAGGGAGTCTAGAGGTCGCATTCCTCCCTTACCAAATGTCAAGGTCCCTTCCAAGTCTGTGCAAGGTTCTGGTGCCAAATCCATTAGGGAAGCTAGGGTTCAAAATGTGATTTCCTCCGCCCTTCCTCTGAGATCTGGCCCGCCCGAACCTCTTTCTGGAGTCCAATTTGATCCGTGCACAAAGTGTATGGACAGGTTCATGTACTTAGCTAGTGCGGGTTTTGACAAGGACGCCGAGGACGTGCTAGATGCATGCCGGCATAATCCCGTAGCTGTTATCCCTTCATTGCCCCCGCCTAGGGCCGAGATATCCCCTGCAAATGTCTTGGCCGATGTCGTCCGAATTGCCGACTCCCCCTCAGGTATCTTTTGCTGATCATTATCTTTTTTGTTATCTAGGTTATCATGGAACTCCCTTCTATGGAAGTCGTTGAGGAGTCTCGGTCCAGCGGTTCTCGTTCTGACAATCTGTCTCCTGCTCTGATAAACCGTTTCCCCTGGGTGACCTTTGAGGTTCTAAGTACCTCGTCTTCTATGAGTCCGGAAGGCATAGCCGCCCTCCCCGTAGGGAATCAAGTAGGTTTTTCAGTTCGCCATCCCGGCTCTCATGTGCCGATCTGCTCTAGAGCCGAGCAGGGCAAATCTAGTTTCTTCTTTTTCTGTGCCGATGTAATCACCCGCTTGGGTATTCGTTTTCCTTTGTCTGAGTTCGAGATGAAACTTTTGAAGCATCTCTCTTTAGCTCCTTCACAGCTTCATCCGAATAGTTGGGCTTTCATAAAATCCTTCGAGGATTTGTGTATTAATTTAGGAATTCCTGGTTCAGTTCCTGTATTTATGTATTATTTTTCGGCTCAAACCAGTAGCTCTGGCCGAGATCCGTCGACTAAAAAGGGCTGGAATTCTTTACGGAGTCGCCCTAGACGTAAACTTTTTCCTCTTTTTGTTGATTCCTTTAAAAGATTCAAAAACAATTATTTTAAAGTTAGTGTCAAACCTGGTGAGCAACCTTTTTTCCTCCAAGGGCCGGAGTCGGCCGAGGTAAGGTGGAAATTTCCACTTTACTGGTCTCGTGCCCACCATGACATCCACCCCTCTTATTATCATCGGGATGAGACGGCGTTGTCGGACGAGGATGCTTATTCAGTCATCCAGATTAATGCTTTCCGAGAAAGTCAGGGTTTATGTGAAATTCCCTCGGCTCTCCCTGACTGTTAGTCTATTTTATAAGATATACTTTCTTGCTTTCTTCTGCTCTCGGCATTTATTTATTATATTGCTTTGTTTTGCAGCTGCTGAGATGGAAGATCAATCTGGCAATCTCCGCCCCCGATCTCGCAAGAACTCCGGCGCCCCTCGGCCTCCTCCTGTAGACAACACAGTCCCTCCCTTCTTCAAAAACCTCAAGAAGAAGAAGACTTCTAGATCGGCTGCCGAGGTGACCACCGCCTCGGTCGTGCCGGCTGTTCCTATTACCACCGTCCCAGCCACGGTCGCCCCTCCTGCCGACGTCGCTCCTCCAGTCGAGGACCTTGCTCCTCCACCGGCTGCTCCGATCTCCGATCCCCCGGTTGAGGAATATTCTATGGCCTTGCTTGCCGAGGCTTCAAAGCTGGAGCTCGGGCACTTATGGGAGAAGGGGGCTCGCGAGCTTTTTCCTTTCGTCCAGGCTCCGAAGCGCTTTGCCGACTCTTCTTCGCTCTCGAGAGACGACGTCCTCCTGCTACAGCAGATGCAGCAACATGCTTACCAAACTGCTTCCCTTGTTGACTGCCTAGTCAACACTAAGGGTTTATGCGCTAAGTACAAGAATGAGCTTGCTGCAGCTGACGTCAAGCTTCAGAGGGCCGAGGATGGATTGGTTGCGGCTTGGGGGCAGGCCGAGCAAGACCGGGCCGCGTTCGATCGGGATCTTGGGGCGTCCCGGTTCGAGACCGAGCAGGCCATTGCCAAAGCCGCCCTCTTGACTCAAAATTTGAATGAGGTGAAGACCTTGCTCGAGGGCGTGGAGGCCGATTTGAGGGATGCTAGGGCCGAGGCAGAGGCTGCTAAGGCGGAGGCAGGGGGGCTCGGTCTAAACTTCAGGAGGCCGAGAAAGATGTTGCGGACTTGCAAGACTCCCTTTCTTCGGCGGCCGAGGACTCTTTTAACAACGCTCTCGCCCAGATCCGATGTCTCAATCCTGGGATTGTTCTGAACACCGAGGGACTTCATTTCCAATCTTTTGTTCGAGATGGAGCTGTTGTCCCTTATTTCGATCAGGATGATTCTATGATTGAGGCCGAGGATATTCCCGAGGCCGGTGTTGAAGGGAACTCGGCTCAGGGGGGTAATGCTTGAAGAGCCGGGATGCCGGTTTCAATATGTAACTGTTTATTTTTATTTTGAACAAGGTTTTTATCCTTTGAACAATCATATTTTATTTCTGGAAATCATATCTTTATTTCTCATATTCTTGTCGAAATTTTTCTAAGTATGCGCATTTAAATATTTGTTTGGTTCCAACGACCAAACATGATATCGGCCGATTTACACTTAGGTAGATCGATTTTTGCATATTCCACGTTATCGTTAGTGTATCACAGCCGCTTCGGACCGTGCCGACTTGATCAGGGTCGGAAAACACCTCGGATCAACATGGAACAGTATGGATATTGCTCAATGAGCTTTATTGTATAGATATCAAGAAATATTGAAAGAAACTTCGTCAATTTCTGACTTATTTATTCATCAAAGTCGTTAAAAGAGATTACATGAAGTGGGGGTGTCTAAACCGTTGGCCGCCACTTTACTCATTTAACATATAAGTAATCAGCTATAGTATGTCTTCAGTTTGTCGGCATTCCAAGTGCGTTTGATTGCCTTCTTATCTAGTGTTTCCAACATATATGCCCCGTGGCCGAGATCCTGAGCAACTCGGTAAGGCCCTTCCCAATTAGCCGCCAACTTTCCATCCTGCGCATTTTTGTTGCCGATGTCGGCTCTTCTCAAGACCAGATCGCCTTTTTCGAAGGATCTCGGTCTGATCTTCTTGTTGAATCTCCTGGCAGTCAACTGTTTTGCGGCTACATCTCGGATATGTGCTTGAGCTCGGGTCTCGTCTATCAATTCCAGCTCGGTGATCAACGCCGCATTATTAACTTCCTCACCTTCCTCGAGTATCATCATTCGTCGCCAGGAAGGCTGTCCGGTTTCAACCGGGATCATTGCTTCGCATCCATATGTCATTCTGAACGGTGTTTCTTAGGTAGATGTTTGGACAGTGGTCCTATACGCCCATAGGACATAGTATAGCTGCTCCACCCAACTTCCTCCGGCATCATGCATCCTTTTCCTGAGCCCTTCCAAAATAACTTTGTTGGCAGCTTCGGCCTGACCATTAGACTGGGGGTGTTCGACAGAGGCGAAGTGGTGCTTGACATGAAAATCGGCCATCATCACCCTAAACTGCTTATCGGTAAATTGAGTCCCGTTATCTGTGACGATCTCGGCCGGGATTCCAAACCGAGAAATAATGTTCCTCTCGAAGAATTTCCGAACTCGAGCCGAGGTGATGGTGGCTAATGGTTCGGCTTCTATCCACTTTGTGAAGTAGTCAACGGCTACAATCAACCATTTCAGTTGACCCTCGGCGGCCTTGAATGGTCCGAGCAAATCCATTCCCCATTTGTAAAAAGGCCAAGGAGAGGTGATAGTCGTCAGTTCGGATGGGGGAGACCATATTATCTTAGCGTGCTTCTGACAACTCTCGCACTTCTTCACATGATCCTGGGCGTCTGCCTTCATAGTCAGCCAAAAGTATCCAGCCCGAATAGCTTTTATTGCCAGTGCCTTGGCTCCCATGTGTTGGCCGTTGATGCCCTCATGTATCTCGGCCAAGATATATTCTGCTCGGTCAGGTCCAACGCAGAGCAACAGGGGGGTGTGTGGTCCCTTTCGATACAACTCGCCCTCCAAGGTAGTGTATAGCACAGCATCTCGAATCAACTTTTTGGCCTCCATACCATCATCTGGGATTATTCCCTGCTCCAAGTATCTGATAATCGGCTGTCTCCAGTCGAACTCGGACGATATCATCATGATGCAAGTCGGACAGGTTAACTCCTGCTGAACTACCGTTCTATGGTTCCCTGCACCCTTGGTGCTCGCCAGTTTGGACAATATGTTGGCTCTCACATTTTCTTCTCGGGGGATATGGGAGATGGTGACTTCATCAAACTCGGCAATGATCTCCCTGACTCTAGCCAAATACTTAATCAATAACGGCTCCTTGGTCTGATATCTTCCTTCAATCTGAGCCGCCACCAGCTGTGAATCTGTGAACACCTTCACCTTCCGGGCTCCTTGTTCTCTGGCCGAGATTAATCCGGCTATCAAGGCCTCATACTCGGCCTGGTTATTCGATGTCGGGAAATTCAACCGCAAGGACTGCTCTACCGATGTCCCCTGAGGGTTCTCTACTATGATTCCTGCTCCACTTCCCTTTGTGTTGGACGATCCGTCCACAAAGAGGCTCCATACTTCCTCATTGGCCGAGGTCGATGGGGTGAGTTCGACCAAGAAATCGGCCAAAGCTTGGGCTTTGATAGCCTGCCGGGCTTCATATTTTAAGTCAAACTCGGACAACTGTATCGCCCAGTGCATCATTCTTCCTGCTAAGTCCGGTTTATGAAGAACCTGCCGGATCGGCTGGTCGGTCTGGACTACGATAGTGTGACCCTGGAAATACGGACGTAGCCTCTTAGCTGCCACTAAGAGTGCAAAAGCTACCTTCTCCAGCTTCTGATATCTCAACTCCGAGCATTTCAAGGCTCGGCTGATGAAGTACACTGGTAGCTGAGTCTTGTCGGTCTCCCTTACTAATACGGCGCTCACCACCTCCTCGCCCACGGACAAGTACAAGATAAGTGTTTCACCCGGCTCTGGTTTAGATAACACCAGTGGTGAGGAGAGACACCTTTTGATCTCCTGGAAAGCGGCCTCACATTCTGGACTCCATCCAACTCGGGCTTCCTTTTTTAATAAACGGAAAAAGGGAAGAGCCTTCTCTGCTGCTTTAGGAAGAAATCTCGTCAGCGCTGCTAACCTTCCAGTCAGCTGCTGTACATCCTTTTTTGTGGTCGGGAATTTCATGCTCAGAACTGCTTCACACTTGTCCGGGTTAACTTCAATACCTCTATGTGTCAGTATGAAGCCCGAGAATTTCCCTGCCGTCACCCCAAAAGCACATTTGAGCGGGTTAAGCCGGATGTTATTTTCCCTTAATCGACGAAAAGTCTTTTGCAGATCTCGGATGTGATCGGCCTCTGATGCTGTCTTGACAATCATATCATCAATGTATACTTCTATATTTCGGCCGAGCTGCTGGGCGAAAACTTTGTTCATCATGCGCTGGTAAGTGGCTCCGGCATTTTTCAAGCTGAAGGGCATCACATTATAACAATAGTTGGCCTCTCCTCCCCTGAAGGCCGTTTTCTCCCGATCTCCCGGATACATGGGAATCTGATTGTACCCGGAGTATGCATCCATAAAAGACAGTAACTTATATCCAGCAGAGTTGTCCACAAGCTGGTCTATGCTCGGCAGTGAATAAGAATCTTTGGGACACACCTTGTTCACATCTGTGTAGTCAACACACACTCGCCATTTGCCATTAGCCTTCTTAACCATCACCACATTGGATAGCCAAGTGGTG
>PYAF01000570.1:313251-329147 GCA_007407185.1 Glycine tomentella
AATTGTATGAACATCAATAAAATTTTAATTTTATAATAATAGTTGATGATATATGTTTTCTTTTTGTAGTAGTATTTAATGAAGAATTGAATTGTCCACATTAATATATTTTTAATATACAATTTTGATATCTTAATTTAATTAATAAAATATATTTCATAAATTAATAAATCAAAAAATATTTAGAAGTAATGTTAGTCTTGATGTATACTTGAATTTTATAATAGTTGTTAATATGATCTAATCAAATTTAACTGACCTAATTATCAGTAAAAAAATTAACTATATTAATAAATACACAATCATTGACTTAATCAAATATAAAAAAATATTAAATAATAATTAATTATATTAAAACAAAGAATGGAATTATTTTAAAATTCAATTTTAATTATATTTATTAATTAAAATTAATATTATATTGATGTTTATAACATTTTAGCAAATGGATTGAGAGGTTGTATTTTCTATATAAACTTGGGTAGAATGTTGTGAGCCTAATAAATTATAACAATTCTAATAATATTAAATTAACATTTAATGTTATTTAAAAAATTAACAATACATTAATGACATAACTATGATTTTTAAATAAATTATTTTAAATTTGTAATGAATAACTATATGAAATATCTCATTTGATGACACAGTTCTTGATTAGTTATGTGAAGATTTTCATTAATAAGATTAAACATTTACAATTTTTTAGCTCATAACCTAAGATGTTATGTAAACATGTTTAATTTCGTAAATATGGTGTAACTTTTACATTCACATCTAAAATTTAATACTATGATTTATAAGAACAACCTTCTATGTTAACATAATAGCATATAATAAACATTTTTGATAAATAAAAATAACATTTAATGATATTGAAATTAATAAAAATAATAATAATAATAATATTAGTAAATGTTTTATCATGTTTTTCTTCTTCATTACTTCGTATTTATGATATGAATGTGAAATCACTAACAATATTGTTATGCTACAAAATAATTATTATTGATAAACAAAATAGCATATAATGATATTAAAATTAAAGAATAAATAATAAAAAAAAGTTTGATCGTATTTATGATATGAGTGTGAAATTATATAAATATAAAATCACTTACAATATTATTAGGATTATATACTACAAAATTATACTTATATATTTAATGATTATATTCAAACTAAACATGTCTTATGGTGAGTTTCATCTTGAATTTCCCTATAAAAAAATTTGATAACCTTGACCAATTATAAGCGATTAGACGGCTAACGACCAAACCCACAAATCTTAGATACCACCATCACCAGCCAACCATTGTTTCTAATTTAGTAGTTAACACCAAAACTTTGACAGTAGTATATACAATAGACGAATTTTTCACACAAAAATACAACAAAAATTTAATATATACATAAACATACATATTTACATAACTCAAATTCTTAACTTGATTTTAAATATTAAAAAAAAAACAGTGTAAATTTGGATCTCTTAACTTGAATTTATACTATAAACAATAAACATGTATGTTTCTTTAAATAACAACATGTATGTTTATGTATATATTAAATTTTTTAACCTGAATTCTTAACTGTTTTAGTCAAAGAAAAAAATTAAAAGATAAGAAAATAATAAAAATAAAGGGAATTGATTGAAAATGATAAAATTAGAGAATGTAAATAAAGATAAATTAATTTTAAGTAGTATTTTAACATGTGTATTTACATATAATAAAAAAATGTTTTCTTTTTTATGTCATTTTTTAATATTTTTATTAAAATATTTAATATAAAAAATTATAATTAAATATAATTAATATTTATTTTTGTTTAAGTTATCATAAAAAAATTTGGTTGTCACAATGCAATTGAAGTTTTATTTAAGTGGTTAAAATGATTAATTTTTTGTTTTTCTACTACGATTATAAAGATGTTTTAGATTTTTCTAAGCTTTCATTTTTGCTTTGTTGGATTCCTTGACATGAAAATAATCATATTACATTATGATATAATTTTTTAATTACCATGTAGGCACTTAAATAAATTTCAAACTTAAGACACTTAAACATGTTGTGAATCTATCTGAAGTTCAATTTTTGTTTTGTTGGCAAATTATTTTCCATATATGCAGGCTGGTAGGTCATTCAAAAAATAAATGTCATCATCATCATTCTGGAAGTTTTAGTCAAGTAATTTAATTTTCTTTTTTTGTTTATTATTTATGTTATAAAATTATATATTTTAATTATATAAATCACTCTATATATAGATTAGAGAAACTTATCTCACACGATAGTATTTTGAACTATTTTTCTTTAACTAGAGTGTTTTTTAGGATTTTGTCAGTTTCTTATATTTAATATTTTATTTTTATTTTTATTTCTAATCACTTTTTAAATATATTTTTATATAAGTCATTAATAATTAAAAATAATTATATCATAATATGAAATATTTATCATAAATGTAAAAGATAATTTATCTAATCTCAGACTTTCAATATATTATAATTTTATAATAAAAAATTTAAGAATCATAATTTTAATTATATAAAATAATTTATTATTAATACAAATACACATATTAAAATAATGCTTATAATTAATTTGATTTTATTATTTTGAATTAATTTCCTTCATTTTTATTATTTTATTATCTTTTAAAAATATTTTTTTCATAAAAAAAAAGTTAAGAATTCGGGTTAGGGATCCGAATTCTTAACTTGATTTTGAATTTTTTTTTTTAAAAAAAAACAGTCCCCAACTTGAGTATATATTGTGAACAATAAATATGTATATTTTTGTGAATAAAAATTACATTGTTTATGTATATATTAAATTTTTGTTGTATATTTGTGTGAAAAATTCTACAATAGACCTCAGCCATGTCTACATCAAACACCCACTGAAAAAAAAAATCTAGTCTCGTATTTCTAAAAGAATTAATCTATATTTAATTTTTTGATATTTTTTATGGGGTGCATTGCTTTATTAATGACGCTTACAAAGTTCTACAAATATATCTTAAACGATTTAGCTGTGTTAAGAATGGCAATGGGGTAAACTCAACTATAGTATTAAAATATCTATAAAAGCAAGTGTAATAAAATACTAAATAGTTCACAAAATTTGGAAAATATTCAAATGGGGAAAAATAAATCCATTTATCACATATAGTTTGAATTTGTAGCATAAAATATTCCCCTTTAGAAAAAGAATCAGAACATATGGTTACTTATTCACGGGATCCTAGATGGGTATCCCTTCAATGTTTCACACTAGAAAAACCTCAGATACAATCTGCTAAAAGCAAACCAAAATGACGGATGAAGAAACAAACAATTCCTGAGAAGAACCCACAACTTTGCAAGACATAAAAGGCAAAAAATCTACCCAAAAAGAAAAAGGAAAAAAGAAATGCTGTCTGTCCATCTTTTTTATATTGCTGCCTCACAAGTGATGCATGATACACTTCCGCTATTTCCCGCAATCAGATTTTACATCTCACTCAAATCCCATATCCTAAAGAGTAACTCAAAAACTCAAGCCTTAACATTCCCTTGTAACCTATCTCTATATCTGAACCCTCAAAACAGGCACTCCAGTTAGCTCTAGAAAACCAAACATCTTGCGTCTTAAACCGAAATTCAGTAACAACAGTGGTGTGCAAAATTCACAATTCACCTGCTTCACTGGATTATCTTCACCTACAAGTTCGTGTCATCAAAACGATCTTCCTATGTAGCGATTCCTGAAGTAAATATACAAGTTTATCAGTGTTGGCATAAAAGACAACTGAAAATGAAAAATTGAAAGGACACTTCACAAGTATAAAGCATCAATATTTATTTTCATCCAATTTATATGTTGATGTGAAAAAATGGAGCACTACAAAGGAACATTCGGCAGAAAGAGTATAAGTGAATTGTAGTCAAGTTTTGCTAAAAGACAAAAGATCAAAGATAAATCCATATCATAAAGAACTTCCATAACTTACTAAGACTAAAGAAATTGAGATTCATTGTTGGAAAAAATTTGAACATAGTATAACATATCATAAAGAAGAAAATGATGTAGAACAGATTCTACTCTATTACAAAGAACTTGGGGTTATATCAGCCCTCTTGACTAACTATTAAACATCAAGAGGGTAAAAAACTTCTTATATTGCCCTCTAAGTGGGAGGGGTAGAGCACCACGGGAATAACAGACAAAAAAAACATTCAACTCTTCTATGAAGATTTGATTGCATGCAAATCATGATTACACACTCTAAATACATGCAGCAAAACATCTAAAATCTATCAGACAACTTAGAAGGAAAAGGACAGTGAAGAACTAGTTTTAGTATGATGTTTACATGACATTTATGATTGCTATCCAGAAGTCAGTTTTCTTCCCCTGATTTCAAGTTTTGTGAAAGACACTCGAAAAAAGAAGGCAATACTGTTGAAAAGAGCCCGGAATATATATCTATATATATGAAAATGATCATTTCTAACACTTCAATGGAATTATGGGTAACATGTTTACAAACTTTTTCTGTTTTTTTTTCTCCATCTACTAACTCACAAAATTACAATCAACCATGCAGATTTTGAATCCACATATCCATACCCAACTGTTTTCATTGGAAAAGATGCAATTAGACAAGAGTCATTATGATAATCTCCATTGAAACCTCACCTTTATTAAGTTATACAGCTTCTACAACTTCTGTTCATGAATGAAGTAATACTTTTAGTTTGAGAACTTAATTTCATTAAAATACTTCTGCATGTGCACAGTGTAAAAGTATGTGTAAGGTTGAGCCTGGCCTCTAGCAGAATTCAAATTCTACTTATATCAATAAACATCTGAATCACTAATAGAAACTTTATAATGTATAAGAGCATATACCGCTCCTTATGCTTTTCTATAAAATATAAATCAACATTGTGAAATTATGAGTCACTATGAAATTAGAAGAAAAGGTGATTGAGAATAGATTAAGAGAAGAAACAAGGATTGTAGAGAATCAATTTGATTTTATGTCACAATGGTGCTATTTCTCTTTTACAGAGGTTGACGGAAAGGTACAGAAATAAAGAGACTTACATATGGTTTTTATTGACTTGGAAAAGGCTTATAATTCATGCTATACAAGACATGTATGAAGTGGTAACTACTAGTGTGAGAACTCCAAGTGGTGAAACTAAGGACTATCGAGACAGGAGTACATCAAGGCTTAAGGCTTAAGGCTTGAGTCCTTACTTGTTTAATCTAGTCTTGGATGCTTATCAAGGACATACAAAAAATTATCCTAATTGCATGCATTTTGCAGATGATATAATCTTGATTGAGGAATCAAGGGAAGCAATTAACATTAAGCTTGAACTTTGGAGGCAGACTTTGGAAACAAAGGGTTTTGCTTAAGTAGGAGTAAGACAAAGTATACGCATTGCAATTTTAGCAAGAGACAAGAGTAATATGACTCGGAATTAAAAATTGAATAAGTCATATCACAGCTTTCTAAGTTTAAATATTTGGGTTCAATCATACAAAATGATGGAAAAAATATGAGGATGTCATACAAGTGGGATGGCTTAAATGGAGAAAGGCATTGAGAGTTATTTGTGATCACAAAAGCTAAGTACCTACCAAACTCAAAGACAAGTTTCATTACACAATTATACGTCCAGTTATACTGTATGGCACTGAATTTTGGGCTTTAAAGGGACAACATGAGAGAAAAGTGGAGTAGCAAAAATGAAAATGTAAAGATTGATGAGCAGTCATACAAGAAAGGGCAAAATACGGAATGACTATATACAAGAAAAGTTTGGTGTGGCACCGAATGAGGAAAAGATGACAAAAAATTGGTTAAGATGGTTTGGAATGTACAAAAGGGGCCACACAAGGTGACAATTAGGAGTATATTGCATGATTTAGTCTCGTGAAAAGGGAAAGAGGAAGACCAAAAGGGACACTGGAGGAAGTTGTAAAAGAGGATCTCAGGCTAAATATTATTCCTAAAGCTTTGGTTTTTAACCGTGCCAAATGGTGTTATGTGATCCATGTTGCCGATCTCATGTAGTGGGATAAGGCTTTGTTGTTGTTTAATAAAACTATAAATCAACACTGTGCACCTTGCTTACTTTCCTCGTCCCTCAAACTAGGGACTTTTTTTTTCTACTGTTAGGTATGGTAGAAAGTCCATCTATAATCTGAACCCCTTCCACCTCTAAGCCAAGCCATGCTAAAACAAAGTTAGGTTGTGGAACAATGACAACCATATACATATTTCTATGAAGGTTAACTTTGCTTGTTTCAGTAATAGCTATCTTTCAATTTGAAGCTTACTTTTTGATACCTATGGGACCTCTCAATTTTCACATCCTTGAAGTATATTCCACACAAGGTTAGAAAAAAAACCCATATAAATGTAGTTTGAATTCTGGCATCTGAATGACATTATGGTTATCTAAAGATGCGCTAGTGTTCCAAGAAGCTTACTTATACAACAAAATAAGGCACACAGATACAATAATTAAGGGAATGGAGTTCGGAAAACAAGGAATGGGGCAAAAGTATAATGAACTCAAACATAGATAATTACTTATTTAGTCAATGTCACCCCTTCTATTGAATAACCACAGAGCAATAATGTCCGTGATTGAATGTCACTGAACACTGTTCTGAGAAACAAGCTTTCAAAAATATGCATCCACAACTTCACCTAACTATTTAAATTTAAGTAATGGGTTGAACATCGTATAAAGAACCAAGTACAATTGTTCCATTATAATAGCAAACTTAACAAAGAGGATAAAACATTAATCAGATAACATTTCCTCAAAATGCCTAGTATCTAGAAAAGGGCATTTGTCTAAATTATTGTAACTCTTACCCCTATTTGGCTGCCTCTTATTAACAGTGTAACCACCAACATAACCAGGAGAACTCTTGGCAGAAACATCTGAAGCTGTGCCACCAAGTCCATAACCAAAGGGACTAGATCCATCTCTCTCAGAATTTGAAGATCGCCAAGTGGGGTCCCCATAAACTGAACTATTATTGTAAAAGTCTGCAAAAGCCCCATCAACACCGCCATTTGATGCAGAGTATGAAGATGTTGGTGCAAAAGTGGCACCAGTGCTTCTTCCATACCCTCCAGTCCCCAAACCATAATTGTTGTCACCACCTCCATATCCCAGGTTGCCACTACTTTGTGACATATTGTTCCCTCCTCCCTGCTGCCCAGAAATTGCTGAAGAACTCCAGTTGACTCCAGCATTGCCAAATGCATTCCCTCCAACACTCCCACTCCCTGATCCAATGTATGCATTGGAGTTTGCAGAACTTGTTCCATAACTAAGGCCACCATTACCCCACAAATTTCGAGTCACAGAACTGAAGAAAGAATTGTTTCCTCCACTTCCACTCTCATATCCAACAGGACTGCCAAACCTATTGGAGCTGCCAATAAAATAAGGATTTACTCTCCGATCATAGTTAAGATTGCTATTGAAATTTGCATTCCCTCCAAATCCAGCATTCATACCAGGTTCAAAATTCATGCTCATTCCATAACCTGATCCAAATGGAGCAAATCCACTTCGACCACCGGCAACAGGACTGAATCTATCATCCACTCGAAGTCCATAGCCTCCAACAGTACTTGGAGTATACCCCTGAGTGAAGCCATTTAAGAAACTATTGACCCTAGTAAGACCATAGTTATATCCACCGAGTGGGGTGCGGCTTGGTCCTGGCGATAACTCCTTAGGAACTGCTCGCTTGACCTCAACCATTTTACCATTCAATTCATGAAATGTTTTAAGTAAGACCTTGTCAACTGCCTCCTCAGAATCATAAGTGATAAATCCAAAACCTCTCGGCCTCTGAGTGTTGTGATCATACATAACTACAACATCTGTTATAGTCCCAAACTGATCAAAGTACTTCTTGAAATCACTCTCTGTCACTGTTGATGCTAAACCTCCAACAAATATCTTTCTAGTGCGACCTGGACCAGGAGAACCATGGATGCTGCCACTGTTTCTACTCAGTATGTTCTGATCATCCCTAGGAACAGCTTTCTTAGCCTCAACCTAGCAAGAGAGGAAACAGTATTGAGTATTTACTGTATATCAGAAAATAAAAAAGTTTTCAAGATCTGTCAATCCTTATGACAGATGCTTAGAAAAGAGAACAATAACAAAAATCAAAAGATTAGAGAATATAAAATATGTGGAAAAATTTAATGTACTCCTGCTCCATTTTAAAATCTAGCTAAGATATTTTGAGAATGTGAATATAACAAAATTTTGCAAACCGGAGTACATTTCAACATCAAAACTGCTACCTTCCAATGTTGCATAATTCAAAAAGAGAACCTTAATGTCAAAATGCAAGCTTTAGACTTAAAGGGGGGGAAACAAGAAGAATTACCATTCTTCCGTCTATGTTGTGCTTCTCTTTTATGACTATTTCTGCAACAGCTGGGTCAGAAAAAACAACGAAACCAAATCCCCTAGCTCTACCTGTTGTCCGATCCTTCATTATCACTGCTTCCACAACTTCCCCATAAGTACTGAAATACTCCCTGAGTCGCTCTTCATTTGTGTCCCATGATATCCCACCGATAAATAACTTGCCATTATCTGATTGCATTTTATCTACAAGCAAAAGACACGCCTCATCCAATTAGCATTTGAGCTCAAAAACTTAGAAATGCAAGTGGCAGCAGCATCATTAGAAATGGACAAAGCCAACCTTCTAAAGCACCTAACCATAGGGTATAAGAAAAAGGCGTGTTCTTGACGGATCCAATCCATTTCCTTACAAATATCTATAGGGTATCGCATAATTTTATTTCATTTTTTTTAATGACTCACATAAAACAACATTAAAAAAAAAAAAAAATCCTGGTGTGAGATGAAACGCGCACAAATCCGGGTAGAATAAAATCAAAAACATGATAGCATTATCATTTATCAAATTGTTGAAATACAGATAGTCCCTAGCATGACCAAAAAAAAAAATTACAAGCAATACCATAAATTAAGACAAACTGAGAGACTGTATTAACGATGCAAAAATAGATATTGTCGGAATCAGTTAGGAAACAACGGATCTTTCATCAAGAATCATCAAGCAGTGAATCAATGAAGGCAAAGCACTCCTGGGGAAAACCCACAAATAAGTTTCAATAATCAAAGATCCAAAGGCAGACCCAATTGAACAAAGATCAAAACTTCAATCAAGATTCCGTCGAAACCCACCGATTGAAGACGAGATCTGAGGGGAGGCACAATGAGATTAAGAACAGAGGGCAGGTTCAATATCTGGCTATGCCTCCCCACCCTTTTTTCTTCCTCTTTTAATTATTAATTTGATTACCAAATGCAAATTCAGTTGTCAAACCGATTGCAAAATTTTATCAAGAAAGCAAAAGTACGGAGAGAGAAAGAGAGAAACACATCGGAAGAAGTTTATAAGGAGAAAGCCGAGACGAGAGAGAAGCTACGAGATGTGGTATGACCATTATATAGTGCCTCTGCAAATGGAAGATGATGATTTTCTTTCTTCCCTTTTTTCTATTTTTCTTTTTTTCTTTCCCTATTATTAATTATTTTTACCAGTTTGATTTCAAATTAGTGAAGAATAAAAATGGGAATCTAGTTTTTTTGCTTCTTATTTTTACATGCTAGATTTAAATAAAAATCGGGTTCAAATAATTTCTGAGATCATTACCAAAAACATAATTTATGAGATCGTTGTTCTTTTGTCTGATTGCTTTATGAATTTACTTAATTGCACTTATTATCTAAATCTGTATATATCAGTAAGTATTTTTAAATACTAAATATATTTTAAAACAATTCAATTTTAATTTATATAACAATGTACTGAAATGGGATATTAAAAGTCTATTTTGATATTAAAAAAAAAGTCCTGTAAATTTTAAAATAAAGAACATAATGACTCGTAATAAAAATTAAGACATTTATAATCAAGATTTGATAGTTTAAATTTATATCGTAAAGATTTATAAGATTAAAAGTAATTTATGAAAATATAAAACTTGAAAGGAAAGAGAATATAATGACTTATAATAAAAATAAACATTTGTATAATCGAGATTTTGATAGTTTAAATTTAGATCATAAGAATTTATAAGATTAAAAGTAATTTATGAATATAAAATTTGAAAAGATCTTATGGATTTTTAACAAATGTTCAAGCTTATAAGAGTCAATGAATAATATAACAAAAAAATTATAAGATTTTAATAAAAAAAATTAAACCAATATGATTTTTTAATTTTTTTTATGTGAATCAATATATTTTTAGACCAAAAGTGAATGACTAATTTTTTTAGGTATTGAGATCCTTTACATAATGAACATCTCTCAACAGATATTTTTTTCATACATAAAAGTTAGGAACCAAACCATTATCACATACTTAAGAAATAAAATTATCTACTAATCACATCTTTAATAATTAATTATAATTCTTTTTCTTTGTTGTTTCTTTCTTGTGACTCAATTTAAATTAATAATCAAGTTATTTCAAAGGAGTAGTTACTGGTTACCATATCAATCAAGAAATTTAATTTCACAAGAATACCTATCAAGCTAATCAAGTAATATTTTGTAAATATTTGTAAATAATATTATTCTTAAATGTGGAAGAAAGAAATGATCAATAATTGTATTGTCTTGAGCTAAAGGAAAATATATAATGTGTAATTGGAGAAAGTATGGAAAAGTCTAAAGAGTTCAAATAGATTATTAGATTAGTGTGACATTCAATATCATAATATCTATTTATACTACTTGAAAATCGTGACTAAATACTATAATATTTCGTTATCATAAAAGGTCTTCTAAAATCATTTAAAAATTCAATCAAATACACTCCCTTTTAATTGCATTTCAATGTTCTTATGCTTTTATCTTTCTTTTATGATTTTTATTTTTCCTTTTTTGTGCATACATTTTCTTCTTATTTTATTGGTGCTTATCAACGACAGGTGATCGACAATCACAAATCCTAAAATTGGAAAATCTTTAGTATTGACCAATAATAAAATGTATTAAAATTTGCCCATGGTTGCAAATCATAAAAATGAAAAATCTTTAGTATTGACCAATGGTTAAATGTATTTAAATATGATTAAGTAAATTACTTAGGTTCTATGTAAATAAAGTTCTAAAAAAAATATTTATAGAAAAAAATAAGAAAGTAAAACGAATTGAGTTACTCCTACAAACTAAAATCAATATGTGTACACTTTAGTTTTTTTCGAAGTAGTTAAATGAAAATGTTACTGTAAAAGTTAAATGCACCACTAAATTTTAACTTAGAAAAGAAATCAATTATTTTTTTTAACTACCATAATTAAGACATTTGAATTCTCAGTGGCATTTTGAGATATTCCCACAAACTTTAATATTTTTTATCGACTATGGGACTAATCCTCATTTTGTAGTTTAGTTAATTCAAAGCTCATTACCCCTCCCAAAAATGTATTATGTGAGAAATACTTATTTTCGTATCCTGTAAATATTTATAGCAAAATCCAAATAAGACCTTAAAAAAATATTAAATCAGTAGGACATTGGTCAAATTGATAATGAAATAAAATAAAAATATTTTTTATAATTAGAAATTATATGAAATATATTATTATGCAAACATTTTAGTTTATTAGACCTAATTTAAATCATACTTTACTTTTATTTCTTCAAGCTTAAATTTTGTATTCACTTAAATATATCAAGTAACTTAGTCAAAGTTGGTTTGTTAACTTCAAGAAAAATTCAAATATCCATAATATAAGGGTTCTTTTTAATTATTGTTTTCTTATTTAATGTGTTTTTATTTTCTTTTACTTTTATTTTGCAACATGATTTTTTTTCATCCTTCTTTTTTATGTGCAATGTGTTTTTTTCTTTATTTGTGTTGACTGTCAATCAAAACAGATAAAGAAAAAAAATCTCTTAATACTAACAAATAGTAAAATGTATTAAATTTGATGAGTTTTTTTTTTTTATTTACAATGATCACACTAAGATTTGATCCTATAACCTCAACTCATGCATATTATTCCAAACTCTCATCTAGGCCAACCTTAGTGGTTCTTAATGAGTTAATTCACCTACTCAAAATATATTGAATAAATAAGTCATCGATCAAATTGCATAATAAAAATATATATAAATGGTTTACAATTAAAATTTTATATTAAACTTATTAACATGTATGTATCTTATGTTAATACTAAATTTTAACTTTAAAAAAATTAATACTAAATTTGAATCATATTTTTTATGCTTAAATTTGTTATTCACTCAAATATATCAAGTAACATATTATATCAAACTTGTTTTATTAGTCTTTAAAGACAAACTCTAATATACTAAAAATATCTCAAAGGATTGTTTTTTTACTTTTGTTTTCTTATTAAAAGCATTTTCATATTCTTTCCCTTTCATCTAGCAACAAGAAAATTTTTCTTTTCTTTTTGTACGCATTCATTTTTATTTATTTTTTTTTTTACTGCCATTGAGTGTCAAACATAAAAATGGAAAATGTTTGATATTATCTAATGTTGAAATGTATTAAATTTGATTAAGCCATTCGTTCTAAGTTATTTTTGGATAAACTTCTTGATGAACATGAAAACAAGAAGGTAAAATGGATTGAATTTCTTTTGTCAACTACAATCAACTTACATACTTTATTTTTTTTTAAAATTTAGACCAGAAGATACTATAAAAGTTAAATACATAAGATAATTTTATCTTGAGTCTCATTCATTTTATATTTTTGTATTTACTTATCCTTTATAGAATCTTTTAAGTTTGATCCCCTTCTTTTCTTTTATCTTTTTTTTTCCTTTTTTTTTCTTTCATTTTTTTCAACTTTCTCGTATCTACCAGTGGGTTCATCTATTACCGACCCCAATTAATTTGGGTTAAAGGTGTTGTTAATATTAATATTGATGATGCTGACTTATCCTTTATAGATAAATTTATCTAAATAAGATTGGTCAAAATATTGAATTAGTAAGTCAAATTAATGTCGCATTGCATAATAAAATATTAAATAAAATATTTTTATAATTAAAATTTTGTATAATATTTTTAGTATCAAATATTTTAGTTTAGACCAAATTTAAATCATAAGTAACTTTATTTCTTTAAGCTTAAATTTTTTATTCATTCAAAGATATCAAGTAACTAATTAGATCAAAGATGATTTATTAGCTTAAAGAAAATTCTAATGTCCTAAATATAAGGATTATTTTTTATGTAACCTAGAAAATAAGGATTCTTGTTTTACTATTGTTTTATTATTGAATACATTTTTATTTTATTCTACTTTTATCTTGCAACAACATGATTTTTTTTTCATTTTTATTTTCTCCAATTAATCATTTTTCTTCTTCTTTCTTTCATTATTTGCATTGACAAACAATCACAATAAAAAATATTCTATAGGTACCGGCAAAATATTGAATCATGTTTTTTAAGCTTAATTTTTTTATTCATTCAAATATATCAAGTAACTTTTTTGATCAAAGTTCTTTCTCTCCACCTTCATTTCTTCTTCTCAACTCTTTCTTTCTTATTCTTTGTTCATAATTCTTTATTTTCTCCTTTTTTTTTTTGGAAATTTCAATGAAGGTTTTCATGTCCTTTTTTCGTGAAGTCTTACCATTTTTAAGCAAGGTGCTGTGGAAAAACCATCTCGCACATCCACCAACCACCACAAGGTTTCTTCCCTGCATCCACCAACCACCATGAAGTCTCTTTCTAGTGTACACCAACAACCATAGGTCTCCTCTCGACATTCCCTCTCCCTTCGCATGACCTTTTCTCTTGAAACTGACATAACCCACCCGCGTAATCCGTCAACTGTTCTTGTAAAACATTTATACTTTAGATGACTTAATTAAGGTACTTGCTTTGAGATTAAGGATCTTAAGATGACTAATAATCCATGCCTTGTTTCTAGCAATAAGGTTCATTAGGTGTTCAACTTTAGTTCAAGGTTTAAAGAGTGTTTTCCAACACGAATCAAATTAAACATCAAAATATAAATGATCAAATCATACAAAGCTTTAAGCATGGAATAAGAACTAATATTTAAGTGCAAAATCAAAGTAAGTTATAAATAGTACATAAGAGTCAACTTAGTTACATCCAACCCCAACAAGGATGAGTTTAGCTCCTCTTAGACACATGTAGAGCCAAAAAAGAGTAAAAAATGAAGAAGATGAATGAAGAAGTCATGAGAGAGCTTTCATCTACCATACAACATCCAAGGCAAGTCTATGTGAGAATTAGGTCAAAGTGTCTTGTTAAGAGACACATTATTTCTCATCTTGTGCTCATTAAGTGACATGTCATTGTGTTTCATTTAGCGATATAAATATTACTTCTATAGAAGTATTCTTTTTGAGGAAGTAAGCAAGTTTAGATCAAGTTATTTAAAATTTTTCTGTTCACTACAACAAACATGCATATTTATGAAATGTCTTTTCATCTTCTGCTTTTATTATGCAATAACATGATTTTTTTTATTTTGCTTTTTTCATCCATTCATTTTTCTTCTCCTTTCCGTAAAATGAATAATTAAATATGTATTAATTATTTAAATTTAATATGTTAATAAAAATGCATAATACATTAATTAAATTAAATATAAACACACTCTTAATCATTTTAAAAAATGTTAAAACGAGAAGATCGAGTCTTATCCAAATTACATATACATCAAGCTCAGCATGCATGTTGGAAAAGACTACGACAACGTGGTGAAGGATCAAACGAATTAACAGTGGAGTTTGATAATTTGAGAATAATAATAATAAAAAAATTATAGTGAAATGTTGTTGGTAACCTTAACCTCGATGAAGGTAGATGATGGGATGGACATATATAACGATGCAGCAGAAATGGTAGATATTGATATGGCGGTGGTAAATTTAATTATTGAACAGAGTTGGGTCGGAGCACGATCCTGTGTCACGTGGAGGATGAAGGAAAACACATGTACACTTTTCTCAAGTGTTTTTAGTATTAATTCTTAATTAAAATTAAAAATTCATTTTCATAATTAGTATTCACTTTTTAATATTACCAATGGATCTTGGTTGAGGCTTGTTCCATTTTTACGAATAAAAACTACTTTAATATTGACTTTTAGTATTATTTTTTATACACTATCATGTAAAAAAATATTGTTAGTCAATTAAAATTACTCTAAATAAATTTATTAAATTAATTATTATAAAATTATTGGCAAAAATGGGAGCTCTATCTCAAGATCGTCTCACGATTTCTGATTTTCCTCCATCAGAAATCACCACGTTATTGTTAGCTGATTTAGTGGGAGTAGCTTTCCCAAGGATGTAGTTTTTTTTTTTTTTTTTTTTTAATAATTTGTGCTTCTTTTTCCTTTTACTACACAAAAAAAAATCAATAATCTTAATGTACATGATAATTTATTATTAAATAAAATATCAATTTTTTATACTATCAATATATTTTAATTATTAGATGAATATAAAATCAATTTTAATATTTTAAAATTCAATAATTAAAAATAAATTTATATTATAATTTTAAAATATAATTGTTATATTAAACGTTCACTTATGAAAAATTAATTATATAAAATTAAATATTTATTGAGTCCAGTGTATAAGTTAAAATGCTAGTTAAATTTTAAAAATATTGTAAGTAATTTGGGTAGAATAACATTATTTCTTCTCAATTTCCAGTTTTCAATAACCATTAACTCTTTTTTTTTTCTTTCCTTTTTCATTCCTTTATTAACGTGACTAGGTGAGACACAAAATACCAACAAAGAAAAAAGTGACATAAATTAAGAAAA
>PYAF01000570.1:342295-368993 GCA_007407185.1 Glycine tomentella
CCCTGGGCTAATTCTAGCCCCAACTCATATGGGTCACTATTCACAGGAAACCCCAAATTCTAAAATAGCCGGAGAAACTTGAGTTTCTTACCTCAGTGGCGACTAGAAAGACCTCAGGACAGCTTCCTTGAGCCCTGGTGTCCTTAACACGCCTTGGGTCTCCGCCAAACTCAAGTTCTCTGAGCTTCTCCTGGAGATTTCACTTCTCACTCACAAAGGGGTTTTCAAGAGCAGAAATGAAGGATTAAAGCTTTCCAAATGTTTCTCTCAAGTTCAACAGTCATAAGGAGGTGTTTAGGCCAAGATATAAGGTCACAAAAGGCTTGGGACAAGCTTCAATGGAGGTTTGGGGCGTGGGGAAGAAGAAACCATGATTTTTGGGGCCAAAATTTCGTAAAATGGCATTTAAATACTGGTTCTGCCGACGTTCCCGCGCTAATCGCGCCATATATGGCGCTATTCGCGCCAAATTAGCGCAACTAAAAGTTTCCTGGCATTTACGGCGCTAACCGCGCCAACTGGGCGCGTCTGTGGCGCTAATCGCGCTAAACTGACGCTATCCGCGCCATCAGGCCGCAAGAAATGACCTTCTGGTGCAATTTCACGCTACTGGCGCCATATCCCACGCTACTGGCGTCGCATCCCACGCTAACCGCGCCGTTCCCACGCTGTTAGCATGGGAATTTTTTTTTTTTGAAAAAAACCAAGTTATTATACATATGCATATGTGGAATTTCTAATAGGGTTATTACCGACTTACCTTCACGCATTTTTTTTTGTGAGCATTTATCGTCATGCATTTACTGTATTTTCTGTTATATTTTCATTTCATTTTTCTTCTTGTCTCTTTAGAGCATTTTTGATTAACGGTTCCAAAAATTATTTTTGGGTGCTAAGCTTACTTTTGAAGAATAACTCAATTTCATAATATGTTTGATTAGTTTCAAAAATATGATTGCGCATTAAAATTTTGCTTAGAGCATCTCGAATGGGAGATATTTAGTGAATTTCTAAGGATAAGAAATTGTTTCTTAGAAAAAATTATGCATTGAAAAGTATCTAAGTGGCATAAGAGTTCCTTCACAAAAAAATTTAGTTTCTAATATAAGAAACTCTTTCTAGAGTTTCTTATTTTTCAAACATCACCAATTAATGAGATTTTTTAGAGTTTCTTACAATTTTTTGCATTGAAGCAAAATTTGGTGAGAGTTCTAATGAATAACATGGCAATGCAGGGACCACAAAAAGATGAATAAATAACTCTAAGAAACCCATATAAGCACTGTTTTATAATAACAAGCTAAGACTTGACTTGAGTTATTTTTGTAAACTTAAATTTAACTCAAATTTAATCTTACAAATTTTAATCGAAATATACACTTACTTATTTTTTTTCTATTGTATCGTTTGATACATTTTTCTCCATTTTTTTTTTATCTCTCTTCTTTCTTCTTTCTGTTTATACACTCTATTTGTTAGATATATGTTTGATAATATTTATATTTTTTTATACTGGTTATATAATATTTATATCCTCATTGATATAAATATAAAATAATCTCTCTATTTGTAAGTTTGGTACTTCTGGTATCGATCGATTTCCATTAATACAACTGCTTTGCTGATTTTATAAAAGAAAAATACGTTTGATATTTTTCTTTTCTAATATAGTAATATACATCTCTTAGACAGTGAACCATTGACACGCCGCCTAAGGAAGGCTTCATCATTTGCATTTGCAACTAGTAAACTACCAAGGAATACGAATATGATGCTGTTGCCAAATCTTTGTAGCAGATTTGTGCTTCTTAATGTCAACACTGCGAAATTCTCTTAATTTTTTGTTTTTTAATGGAGGGATCTTTAAATTTAAAGAAGAAAAAAAGCATGCTTTGAATACTGTAGAGGTTACTAATATTTGTCTTCTCTTCTCTTGTTTTTACTTTTTTTTTCTTTTTAAAGCTCACTTATTTCATTGGAAAATGAAAATTTCAAACAATTCATCTACTTATAGCAAAATTAGGAATAACAGCAATCAAACGCGAGTTTGCTTATATTCATTCTTGTCCCTCAAAAGGCGGGACAAATTCGTTTTGAGTTTATAAAAGATGAGGTGAAAAATGAAATTCAATCCTATTCTTCCCTAGATTTTATCATGTTCAAAAAAAAATTATAGAAAATCCATCTCCCATTTTTTTAAAATTATTTGTTCATATACTTTAAATAAATTATAAATTAAATTATTAATTACATTTCAATTCAATATATATATATATATATATATAATTTAATAAAAAATAAATAACATAAACATATTTAAGTTAAATTATATTTTAATTAAATGTATAATTTTAAATTTTATTATAATTAGTATTATAATTATGATATTATTTATTTAACTATTAAAATAATTATTCTATATTTTAATAATTATAAAAATAAAATATGAAATAATTATATAATTAGAAATTTCACATAATATATAATTATAGAATTATATATAAATATGTAACTACACTATTAATTAATAATTATAAAAATATAAGTAACATTCCTAATCCCACTTCCTTGGGAAATCCGAACTCTACCTGGGTCCCAATTAAAATGGGTTTTTCACGTAAAACTCATGGCGGAGTCGAATAGATATCCATAGGTTGGATTTTTATTGACATACCTAAGCAAAATGCAACTATTTGAAAAGATGGATTTATTAGTTGTTGAATACACAAAGAAAGAGCGTTCGTATATTTTCTAATTCATAGCAATATGATTGTAGAACATAACTAATGTAATACAAACTTTGATTTAAGTTTTTGTAAGAAAAAAACTTTTATTTCAGTATATTTTCATACAAGAAATATCACTAACACGTTATATTATATAATCTGATAAAAAAATCATATAATATTTTTAAAAACTCAATATTATTATCTGAAATTTTTTAACTAATTAATGAAATGAAGTGATGATGAGTTTAATTAACTTCTAATTTAATACCAACATATGTGACTTGGAATTGGCGGAATGAACTCATTCTTCACAATGTGACAAACTAAAATTTAAATCCTCGTTAAGAGAAATGACTACATTTAATGTTTCATCATGTCTTAAGTATAATTGCTTTTGAAAAAGGATATTGTGAGAAAGAAGCTTATATTTTAGTAACTTTTACTCATAAATTTATGAGTTTTAATTTCAGTAAATAATTTATTAAAAAGTATGATTTTACTTTTCTTTCTATATTTTTATGCTTTTTATTTATTATTTAATTCATCAAATACTCGTTGAAATTTGTAGAGCCTATTTTATATGTAGTATTGTTGCTGCTTAGTTCAAAGGAAATAATGTCTCGATTCATTTAACGAGTAAAGTAGAAGTTATTCATTTCAGGAAATGATAAATAAGGAGCAAGCAGGAGCTAGAGAAAACGGATAAAAATGATATATTTTTGATAAGTTTATTATGGTTATAGAAAACGAATATACTTTTTTTTTATTTTATAAAAATGGGCTACATATAAGTAACAAAATACTTCTATCCAAAATGACAAAATAAATTGATTGTGATTCTAGACATGATTAGAAAATATGACATGATTGATTAGTTTGCTATGTAAATTTAAAGAAAAGTTTTTCACATATTAAATGGCGTAGTTTAATTTTAAAAAAGTATATAAAAGATAGAAACAATATTATTATTAAAATATGATGAAATTGTGCATTTAAGAAAGTTTTTCTTTCTTGTCATATTTTCTATTAAATCTCACATGTTTTCAAGATGAATACACTTCTCAAAATTCAACTGAAAATGAAACCATGAATTACTTGCTAATTAAGAAAACTGTCATTAACCTATAATCTTAAATCAACCTATATATATATATCTATAGAACGACCATCCATTATAACTTATTCATCCTAATATCGCGGACCAAAAACAAAACTTATTCATCCTATCACATGTTAGTTTTTAGTTTTGGGGCTTAAAAAACATAGTATGCTAACCTGTTTGGTCTATTGGGTCGGGTCAATTTGACCTTATTGTTTCTGAACCTCAAAATAAAAAGCCCATCGGCCTAACCCATTGGGCCGGGCTAATTTTGAAAGCTCACTTTAGGTGGATACATAAGAATGTAGTTGCAGAGATAAGCATCTAAATTTGATAGTTAATCTTAAGCTTGTTGGTTTCAGCTTAAGAGATGATGCAACCAATTTTAAGGAAGCCCTCCCAAGTCCTAACGGTTTGACTGTTGAAGCAAGTAAAACAGAATATGCCAGAAATAAATGAGGGAAGCAGCTGGAAAACAAGTGGATTGGCATTTTCTCCAAACAGTGTCATCTATTGTTCAGTCCACTGCGGAAGTTATGTACATCACTGATATAGTGAAACTCGAGTGAAATGCATGTACTGACCAACAATTAGTTGTGGCCTGTGGGATACGAATATACTTGGAACTTGGAAGTAAAAAGTAGTTGGACATAAGGGTCAAACAATGAACTCTGAATACGTGTGAATGAAGGTATTCAATTGATTGGCGTTGATTCTTCATCATTGTTGAGTTCATAAAAGAAAGGATCCTCAAGGAGATCTGTGGCTGAAGGTCTTGCCCTTGGCTGTGCTATGCACTTCTCAATGAATTCTTTCACCTCAGGATCTGTGACTTTGCTCAAGGCCTCAGGCTTGATTCCCATCGTGACCTTTTTGTATATCTCGGCCACACCGTCACATTCACTGTAGGGTATTTCCATTGTTACCATTTCCAGCAAACACATTCCAAAAGAGTATATGTCCACCATCTCAGTGTAATCTTCCTCGTACAGTTCGGGTGCCATGTACTCTGGTGTCCCTAAGATTGAATGTGCTGCATGGTTACGTCCCACTATTGCAGCCAATCCAAGATCACCAATTTTCACCTACAAAATGCCAAGGTCAAAAATCAAGGGTCTATTTATTTCCATTCACTTTTTTGGTTTTATAAACTGTTTTCTAAAACAATTCCACATTATTTAGTAATCGACTTCTCATCCAAATTTTGAAAATTATTTCCAAATTACCAGAAAGCAGAAATAATTAAGAGATGTTTTTCACTATGTTCAAACTCTTCTTCAATTCTACACTTTCTTTTTGTCTTGCATCACCCTCCATCAACTATATGAGTGACCTTGTTTAATTCCATTTTCGAAAACTAAAAACAAATTTTGGAAATAGTAACTAAATACACCTTAAGTTTTCAAAATGCAACCTAGCAATGCAAAACATAGCTTATGCATAAGCAAATTTGTAATTTGTAGAAGCTCTCTTCTTTTAGCTTCTCCAACAACTGATTTTTAGGTTATGCATAACTGCATAAGCTAATTCATCGTGTAACAAAACTGCATTTTCTTTGAACCACCTAATCATTGCTTAAAAAGAAGAGAACTGCATATATATGTTGGCATGACTGTGTTTTCGTTTCTTCATCAATCATCAATAGCATGAGAAATATTAATTAATAAAAACAAAGCAATTATTAACCTGGCCAATGTTGCCGTTGACAAAGATGTTGCTGCAATTGAGGTCCCTGTGAATGATGCAGGGGTCATGCGTATGAAGATACTCCAATCCCTTAAGGACCTGTTTGGACCATTTCTTGAAGGCCTTAATGGAGACGTGGCGGTGCTTCTTGCGGTAATCCCTGAGGTTCCCGGAGGTGCAGACCTCAGTGATGAAATTGATATTGTGGCGCTCCTCGTCCTTCCACACGCTGTAACAGACGATGATGTACTCGTTGCTGAGGGTTCTGAGCAACTCAACTTCAGAGTGAAGGCGATTGATGAGACCAGTGTCTTCGCTGAAGTTCCTCAGCCGAACCTGATTCCACGCCACCTCGATTCCTTCTTTCTGATCAAACGCTCTGTATACCTTCTTCACTGCTCCGCAACCAAGAAGATCCCTGTAACGCCCGAACCTCCCCGTTGGATCAACCTCCACGAACGCTTCCACTTCGCTATCGCAACTGTTCGACTTCTCTGCAGGCATTTTCAATCTCTCTCTCTGGTGGTAAAAGGAGAAGGAAGGAAGGGAAAAGGTGGTGAATTCGATTACCTCGCTAACAATTAACAGCTTAACTAAACTAACTGAAAAGGAATTTATGAAACTGAATTAATATATTACTGATTACTCGTTCAATAATTTTCTATAACCCTACTTTTTCGCTCTGTGTCGGTTCATTATCACATCAATGATCTCAACTTGTAGTATTTTTTTTGTCCAATTTCTGATATGATTGTGCATGAAGCAACAAGTACAATAGTGAAAATCTATGCGTAAGAAGAAAAGCTTATTACCTTAACAGGTGGCGAACGGAGATTGGGAATCTGAGACCTCAAATATTTGAGACCCTACGCGGAAGTGTAGAGAATAAATAAGCAAGGGAAGGGAGATTGACTTGTTGAATGAGATGGCAAATGTTGAGGTACACACACAATCTCCTTTTCCGTTTACTTTTTTTAGTTTTTAAATTTGTGTTAAAAATCATATACACATAAATTGAAATAATAATTCTTCATTCATTTTATTCATTCCTCCCTTCTCTTTTTCATATATTTTCTTTCAATATGAGATTCTTATATATATAAGGGCAATTTAATAACATTTTAATAATACAGAATAATAACAAACTAATTTAATCTTAATTTCTATTTAAATATAATAATAAAAAACGGTAACAACCTAACAAATCCTACTAATAACTTGAAATTTAAATAATACAATTCAACACTCTCCTCAAGTTGGTGCATGAATATCAGTCATGCCCAACTTGTCAACTGCTTCTTCAAACACTCTTTAAGGAATGACTTTGATCAGCAATAATAGGTTCAAGAAGTGTTTCAAGATAGTCCACGATGTGCTTCGGTTATGTGAAGTAGAAAGAAAATTGAGATACGGGAAGAGATTCAGAACAATAACATGTTCATGTCAATAGACTTTAGGGATGGTCTGTGAAAGATTCAGAACAATGCAACGAGCTTCACATCAATGACCTTCAAATGGAATACGTGCATGGAGAATTGAGATACGAGAAAGGATTCGGAACAATCACATGTTCATGTTAATAGACTTCAGGATTGGTCTGTGAATGACTCAAAACAATGCAACTAACTTCACATCAATGACCTTCAAATGGATACAAGAATGATTCAAAATGGAACCAAAATCGCAAAGGTTATGCAAGGCAAAAATAGAATTCATGATAATAATAATCATAATTTGTAAAGGAATCAGAGAAGGTGAAGGTTAAGGAGGAGATAGATGGTTGGGTATAAGTGGAATACATTGAAGATAAGATAAAAAGATAAAAGGAGATGTACGTTTGAGATTGTGAAGAAGAAAGAATCTAAACAAATAAGGCATCAGAAATATGGAGGATACCATGATTCTCATTCATGGAGGAAACCATGATTTTTTTTCATGGAGGATACCATGACTCTCATTCATGGAGGGAATCATGGCTCTGATACCATGTTAAAAATCAGATATGCATATATTGGAATAATAATTTTTCATTCATTTCTCCCTTCTCTCTTTCATATATTTTCCCTCAACATGAGATTTATATATATATAAAAGCAATTCAACAACATCCTAATAATACAGAATAATAAGATCTAATCTTAATTCCTATTTAAATATAATAATAAAAAACTATAACAACCTAACAAATCCTAATAATAATTTGAAATTTAAATTACACAATTCAATACTTTGTAGTAATACATTTGAGATCCTTGCCATGACGCAAAATCGTAATGTAATGGGAATCATTGTATCTGGATTCTGAACTTGTTTGTTACGTTCACGGGAAGAATAACAAAACATTTAAGGCTTTGTTTGAGAGTTAGGAGGGGAAGGGAATGAAAGAGATTCAAGGGAAAGGAAGGGGAAGGAAAGGGAGGAAAATAAGAGAAGTTCCTTCATCCTTGTTTGGGAATTAAAAATATATTAAGAAGGTAAAATTGAGAATTAATAGGATGTTAAATGTGAAAACTATATAATTTAAATGTAAAAATATATTTTAATATATTTTTGAATTTGTAGTTGGGGTGGATAATGATTTTAATTACTTTTTCTTTCAAAAACCCCAAATTGGGGGAACAACAATTTTTAGACTTTGGAGGATTTCAGAGGAGTTTTAAAAATCCTCAAATCCTTCTCCTCAAAAATTAAAACTCCCAAACAAGGAGATGTCACCCCTTAAACCTTTCATTTTCCTTCCTTCTCCTCTAAAATTTCTCTCCCAAACAAAGTCTAAGTTTCAAGCAACGCCCGTACCCATGCTCAACCACCATTACCAACAGTCTCTCTTACTGTATTATCTGAAATCAGAATTTTCCAATATTTTCTTCAACAACCCCACCCCTTAATCATGATACTTCCAATTAAATACCATTTTCCCTATGCAAAGTGTACAAAAACTACTGGTGTAATCTTCAGCGATTCTGGTTTTTCAATTATTCAAAAGCTGGTTTAGTTACGATATTTTCGTTGTCTCTTCATGCATGAGTTATGGCACGCGGTACCTGAAGAGCATCTTTAGTGCAAGATCTTAAGCAATGATTTTAAACTTAAGATCTGCTCTTCATTAGATCTCCCAATAAAGGAGTTGAAGAGATCTCCACCATAGAGGATGGGTTCTTGTGGAAGATCTCTTAAGATCTGCACAATGTTCAAAAAAGAATAAATTTTCTTCATTTTTCTCTCTCTATAAGATCTCAAAATGAGATCTACCATTAAAGAAAAAAATGAAAGAGATCTTTAATCCTATTTGACATTATGGGGTCTACCAAAAGGTAGTCTAAGATCTCAATTTAAGATCTACAACTAAAAATGCTCTTATGGCTCTAATAAAAGGCTATATGGGGGGGGGGGGGGGGGGGTTCAATTGACATGAAAATTGCATCAATCTATTCAACAGCTATATCACCTTGATGACGACATGTCTAATTGTCAAATGCTTTAATCTGAAACGTTTTGATCCATTGAAATTCTTCTCCTTTTTATTATAGTGCAACATTGTAGTCTTGTGAGTTTATCAGGGCGTGCTTGTTAATACTTTTGAAAGACTACGCACCCACAAACAACGTAAAAATAAACAAGCAACTCAGATGAGTTGATCAATAGAGCTTATCTTTTCGGCAACAATAACCACAAAGGAGTAATTGATTTGTCAATGGAATACACCGTAGGCCTTTCAACAACACCTTTTTCATGATACTTTCAAATAAACTGCTCGCAAATACCATTAGTCCTATGCGTACTGTAACTATTGGTGTAGCCTTTAGCAAAAATTAAAAATTGGTGTGAATATGATTATTACGTCATTATCGTTTCATTGTTGATTCTGGCATACCCCTCCCGGCGCTGCTATTATATGGCTCTAATATGATTTATCAGGGATCAATTGACAAAGATGTACATCAACGTATTTGACAAGCTACAGCAACTTGCTGATGACGACATGTCTAATAGGCAAATGCTTCAATTCGAAATATTTAGATTCATGGAAACTCTTGTTCTGTTTCTGGTCCATGTTACCACAAGTAATCCCCAGTGAATGTCTTGCGAGTCTCTCATGGTGTGTTTAAAGTTTAATGCTTTTGGAAGACTACAACCACAATCCCGCAAACTACATATAAGGATAAATCAATGGGGACTATCTTTTCAGCAACAACGACCACGACCAAGTTACTGACTGGTTCAGTGGAACACACCTCAGGCCTCTCTCAGAATCAATGGCTACCATGGGTTTCTTTACCAAACAAACTTGTCCCTTCACCATTGTAAAACACCCCTAATCTAGGAAGTCTTCCCCCTACTATGGAAACACCCTTCCCTTTGAACTATTAATCGTTTATTTTATTTGGAGCAAGTAAATGCAATTGAAGAACTGAAAAGGGATCTGTACAATGTACATACATCACATGCAGGCTCAATTCTTGCACGACCATAACCTTTATCTGATAATTACTCTAAAAGGCCATACCATAAAAATAAGCATCAAACTGCCATTCACTCAGATTCATCAGTTTCATGTGAGATTTGGCTACATGAATGGCAACTGCAAAATGTATGGTGAAACCAGAAAGAACCTACTTTTTTTATGCAAAAAAGAAACGTGAAGAAACTATTCAATAAGAACAAAACCTATCACATAGACGCATAAAAAATCTCTCAAATAGGCAGAAAAGTGAGATAGTAACTTCGTAGTTAATCCAATATAAAACAATGCCTTTGGCATAGAGGAATTGACTGAAGAACTTCTATCAAGATTTTGCACATAGACAACCAGTAATCGCTGAGCAAGACTAAAACTACAAGAATTAACAATCTAAGTTGAGGTTACAAAATTCAGCAAGCAAAGTTTATTATTATTCTCAGATTTTTTTTCCTCTCCAAATTTATATGGCGGTGCAAGTTTAATACATCATCGAGGGGGAGGGGGAGACATACAGCATATCATGGTTTCAAAATATGTTACAACATATCACAAGGGAGGATTGGAGCCCTCTCTAACAGATGGAGACCTGGAAGCCAAGCTCCCATCACGACCAAACCTTGACACACTCCTACTAACACTTCTAGGAGTAGCCAAAGCAGGAGTAGAACCACGGTAACTTGCCCGAAGTGTTTCATCAACAGAAGACGAGGACTTGGCAAACGCATTCCTCACAAACTTCTGAGCTGCAGGAGACAGTGTACGCATGCTTGGACTGGCACTCCCCCCTCTAACCGGTGATGCCAACGGGGGCTTATGAAACATTTTTGACCTCTCCCTTATCTTGCGTGCAGCCTCCCTAGAAAGAGAGTGTGCCTTTGAATCTCTTGCCGGTGCAGAAGGAATCTTATAATGAGGACCATCAGCACTACCACCAATATCAAGTGGCGTATCTTCCAGATCCAACCTCAGCGGAGTCCCCTCAATTTCTCCCCAAGTAATAAACGGGGATTCATCAACACCTGGAGCAGGGGACGGTGTCTTAACAAAGCTATAACCATTCTCAGCTTTCTTCCCAGATTCTAAATAAAACGGATTTGGAGTCTTCCTCAAATCATCCAAATCATACTTCTTTAACTTATCCCCTTCTCTAAGAGACATAGGCGCCGGCGTAGTGCCAGCAACTGGCGCATAAAGCACCTCAACAGTTCCATCATCTTTCGGCCTAGAATCCATCATTTTACCATGAAACCTAGTGTTCCCGCGATTGATCTCCTTCGTGGCGGCTTTAATTCTATTCGCTCTTTCCTCCTCGGTCAAAGGGACCTCACCCCGATCAGCAGGATGATACATTAACAAATTCTTGGCAGTGTAATTCCAACCTTCAAGGGTACTCGGAGGCTGATAAGAGGTTCCATAACCATCAGTAATCCTATCCCTCTTCACATCCTCAATACCCTGCACATCCTCATTCAAATACCCAAACCTCTCTTTCCTCTTCTTATTCACTTTCTCTAGAATCTTCGAAAAACTATGATTGTCCTCACTCGTGTACCTCCTCATAAATTGATCGAGGCCAAGCGAAGTATCAGCCCCACCATCGTTATTCTCCCCCTCTTTAGCCTCGAGAACCGGGGCACGGGGGCTTTGAGAGGGTTTTCCGTCGAACTCATCGAGAGGTGTGAAATTTCTAACGAATGTGGAACCGGGTGTGCGGGAGGTTGTTCTAGAAGTATCATTGGGATTGGTTACCTTTGCTGTGCCGGCGCGGCGTTCGAGGATCTTCAATTGGGCCTCGCGAATGACGACAGGGTCGCCGGTTTTGATGGCTTCGAGCCAGTCGAGGCGGTCGCGGAGCTTGGAGATGTCGGGGAAGTAGTCGCGCTCGATAATCTTCTCCAACGCCTCAACGTACGTGTCCTCGTCCAGCACCGCAGGGTGCTTCGCACACGATGATGATGGTGGATCGTTAGGGTTTTGCGCCGATACCTGGGAAATTGAAGGGGACGGCGACGAGATGTGGAGCGGCGAGTGCCCTGGAGATTGAAGCATTTTCTCAGGGTGAAGAGAAAGATTGATTGATTGAATTTGTGTGATCAAAACTCAAATCTGTGAGTTAGGGTTAGGGTTTAATGGGGAGAAGATTCTCTTTCAGGTTCAACACGAAAACAAAGCGAGATTGGAACATGGACCCGATTTTCTCCCAAACCGTGTTTTTTCGTTTTATAAATAAGTATTTATCTTTTTTATCTTCACAATAAAAGTAAGTTTTTATATAAAATTTTATTTTTTTTTCCTAAATACACGTTTCTTTATATAATTAATATTTTAGGTAATTTTTTTAGTTGTTTAATTTTTGAAAATAAAATAAAGATAGTGACGATTTTCAGTCGTATAAAATTAATTATTTTAAAAGACTTAATATCATTTTTGATCTATTATGTTTCATAGTTATTTTGCTTTGGTACATTAAGTTTTAAAATTTTTATTTTGATCTTTTATGTTTTCGAAATATATCATTATATTCATTTTAAAATTTAAAAGTTAACATAATATTAAGGTTTTGATGATTTTGTTAGAAAAGTTCAAAGCTGCAGTATTTATTTTACTTAGAATTGAGTTTCTCTACTAGGTGTTTTTTTTTTTTGCATGTTATTTCGATAGGTATTTAGGTTTGACATATGCATGCTCTGATCAAGATCTTTGGGATGATTCTGTGTTCCAATTTGGTGAAGAAACTTTATATTTTGAAAACATAAAAGATTATAATGAAAATTTTAAAACTTAATATATCAAAATGAAATAATTGTGAAACATAATAAATTAAAAGTTATATTAAGAAAAAAAATTAATTGTGTAGGTCAAATAAAAAAAAAAGAGAATATTTTTGTATGAGATGATAAGCCCAATGGGGAAGGTAGCTCAGAGTGAGAAAAAAAAGGGAGGCCCAAATCCAAATTGTGGGTTAGGAGAGAAAAAATAAGAATCACCGAACGAAGACATGACAAATGAAATGAAATGAAAGCACAGCAAGGCATATTCTGTGAGTGTTTGTGTCAGCGTGTCACTTTAAAATTAATAATAAACTGAGGAGAGAGAGAGGACTTTTGTTCCCCTTTGCCTTGATTTTTGGGTCAAATAAATGAGGATGTTACATTGGACTCTCTCCCATTGCTTCCTTCAACCCAAACCCACAACATAGACGACATCTTCTGCAACACAACAACCAAAATACCCTCACTTGTTTTGTTTACTCAACTCGCACTTCCTCTTCACCAATTTTGAGGTCTCAATTCCGGGTAAGTAATGCTTCCCACGTGCTAGCTTTCTCCTTTTATATATTCCATTCAATTTCGCCCACTTCAATTCTTCCTTCTTCTTCTTCTTTTTAAATTCTCCCCTTATTTTAATCTTCATATACTAAAATCTGTGTGGGTCTTTTTTTCTTTCTAACCGAGGTATGAACTGTTGTGGGGGTTTGGGGATGCTTCCACAGAAGGTGGAATAGCATTTTTTTTTGAGACCTAAGCAATGAAATCCTCCCCCTCTCTCTCTTTCCTCTGGATTTGGTTCGGCTAATTTCAGACACAAATTAAAGAATAAGCTCTCTCTGTAACTGTTGTGTTTGTAATTAATTGGATTATTCAACTAGTAATTAAGACGTTAAGTACTGTATGGTAAAAGTGATCTCAAAGTAGGAGCTGGATATTGATTTTTGTTTGAGATTTGAGCTCCTTTCTATCTGAAAATTAATTAACATGGCTTTATGCATGTGTCTGTTTGTATATAGTATTGCGTTAAGACTCCGATTTGGAATATGTATGTAGATATTCTATTTGGTCCATCATGGCTGAAATGGTTTCACATGTTTAAAGTGAGTTTTATCTTGCGGCTTCTACTAATAAAAGTTGGGTTTTTTTAAGATCAGCTGTTGAGCGACTAAAAGTAGAAAGAGAGTTTTTACAATAACTACTTTTTTATTCCAATATAAACTTTCCACATTTTGTTCCTTAGAACGGGGTTGACATTAATAAAACTGCTAAAAGTTCAATAAAGGAACCACGTATGAAAAGAAAATTTTCTCGACCCACACTATTCATATTCATGATATTGCTGTCACAGGGCACCGAAATTTGTGTTTTGCTAATTGCTTTTTAAACGTGTGTCAGCTTTGAACAGCCACAAGCACGCATTGCTTGTTCAAGGTTCAAGCCATTCATGGAAGCAGTTAATGAAACTAGACCTGTTTCCTTCTGATATATTAGAAAAAGGTTCACATGGTTTCTACAGACAAAAGTGCGGATCAAAATATCCCTTCTGATCAATTGCAGCAGAGAGTGAGTCCTGATAGTGATACGACATTGTCACAAGGTCATGATACTAAAAATGATCTGTCCAAACCAGAGGAAGCAACAAGTATTCTTTCTATTGTAGTTAAAAATGAAGGGAAGGATTCTGATGCTACTGCTTGTGCCTTGGAATCAGATCAAGAAGGAAGCACATGCTCTTTACCACTTGGGAAACCTTTAAAGACCCCTGATACTCTTTCGCATGAATTGCCTCGATCGCAGTCCAGTCAGGAATGTCCATCTATAATACGTGAAAAGGTATCAAAAGATGGCTATAACTGGCGAAAATATGGTCAGAAACATGTTAAGGGGAATGAATTTATAAGGAGCTATTACAAGTGTACACATCCAAACTGCCAGGCAAAAAAACAATTGCAGCAGTCAAATAATGGACATATCACAGATTCCATTTGTATCGGTCAGCATAATCATCCTAGACCTCAATTGAACACAGTATCAGTTGAGTGTGTTCTGCCTGTTGTTGAACAAGCACTTCACAAACCCTCTCTAGCCAATGTGGAAGGTGAGCAGTACACTTTGTCTGTACTTTTGTTTCTATGCCTCTGTAGGAAAGATCTTAATGTATTTTTTGACATCATACATGAAGACAAAGCATCCGTTGAGCATGGATGTATGCCTCAACAGATCAAGCCTTTACAATCCTTTCCTCCTGCAAAAGTTTCCCCAGTTAATGAGTTGAAAGCTGCACATTTACAATTGACTAAGGCAAAGAATCTGGTTCATGATAACAAGGAACCTGAGTCAAAGCGGCTGTACGTTATATCACTATTTTTTAAAATTTGTGTTGATATATATATGCGATAGCTAACCTTTACTGCCAAATTGATACCAAGCAGGAAGAAAGACAATAGTAATGCTGATGTCACTAGAGTTGACATGTCAACTCGGGAATCTCGTGTTGTTGTTGTTCAGACTTCAAGTGAGGTTGATCTGGTAAATGACGGGTATCGCTGGCGCAAATATGGGCAGAAGCTAGTTAAAGGGAATACAAACCCAAGGTACAAGTTAACTTTTCATTTCAAAATGCAGTCCTATTTTCTGCTGGTGTTGTGTGTGTTAGAATGTGTTTATATTGATCCATATTATATCATTCTGCCTTGGATGAGCTAGCCTGAAGCCCTGTGAGTTGTGACTATAAATTAATTTCATTAGCTTCCAGTCTAAAGATCTGTTTGAGTTATTCTTTGCCTTCTTGAAACCAACAGGAAGTGATTATAGTATTTCCTTTTATATCATTTTCAAAATGTGTCCCACATGCACGTTTTGTAGGATTATAATCTGTGGCTAATACTTAAGTCCGCACAACTAGGTCACACTTTTTATGGGTTTAACAATGATTTAGCAGTTCTAACCAGGTATTGAAATGCAACCCAAACTCTCAAATGTTTGAACATAGATGAACAATTTTATTAAAAGTATTGTGTTTCTTTAGCATTTTAAAAAAGCAAGGCAATTGTATCAATAATGCTTTTGTTCTGAACTGGTATATTGGGTATCTGCCAATGACCGATTCCTCTGGTCTAACTTCAACTTCTTCATCTGCTGGTTACATTTGTCAAGTTGCCTCTTCTCCCACTGGTTACACTTTTTTTAGATGTTTATTTGCTCTCTCAGCCCCTCTATGCTGTGCTTACATGGATACAGTGTTCACAAATATTTTAAATTAATTTGACTGCATTTTCTCTCCACTCTTCCAGAAGTTATTATCGATGCTCGAATCCTGGATGCCCTGTCAAAAAGCATGTGGAAAGGGCCTCTCATGATTCAAAAACTGTAATAACTACCTATGAGGGACAGCATGATCATGAAATTCCCCCTGGACGGACTGTCACTCAGAATGCAGCTACAAATACTCGCACAACGGCCACTAATGGCAAGGCAGGAACCAAATCTGAGGGTAATACTGATGATACAGGGGACCTAATTGGCGAGTCGACTACTAAGTCAAAGGCTGGTGATATGGTTGAGTTTCGTGTGATCAGCCTTTCTAATGAGGGTCCTGAAATTAAATTAAGTGAGCAACAACAAAAGGATAACTCAGCTACTAAAGACGATTCTGTCAGCAATGACGTTATATGCCATTCAAGTTCTGGAGTTCTGTGTAGATCAAATGAACAGCTGAAAGGTGAGGTAAAACCTATATCAGAAGGAAGTAAGGATTGCCTTAAGGTGGTCGCCGTTCATGATACTCCTAGTACAGAAAGTGAATTTAACAAGCAATCCGCAGCTGATGCAGAATCGGTCCAAAGCTAAATTTGCAATATTTTTGAAAGGGTCACCTAGTTACAGAAGAGTATAAATATTTGACAATGACATAGGCTTTACAGATATACTGTGGGATTATAATTCCTATTTCTACTCTAACCTTCAACTCTTCTAGCTCTCTCCTTGTCTTTGGGCAGGTTGACTAAATATGCAACAATTAATACTACATTGGAGGATATCATAACTTGTATACCATTATTATTTGAGTTAAATAAGATTTACATTTTCGTACACATGTATCTAAAGTTCTAATGTATTGTTGAACATACTCAGCTATTTGCATGTAATTCTTGTTTTGTGCCTACTAATGCTTTAATCTTCCTTTCTTCTATGTAAATTTACAAAATGCGTTGCAGAATTGCAGTAATTGAGTATAGCAAAAGTTATTCCATATGTTAAAATGTGTGATTGTTGGTGCAGTATGTAATGATCGATGCTCGACTAAATATAACAGGATATTGGATTGGTAATTTATTATTTGTCCAAGGGTAAAATAAAAAATAAAAAAATCTGGGGGTTGGAGCCTGGAGGTGGTTCATTTAGACAGCCACTCCTCTCATACTTTGTCCAAGCAAACAGGATAACCAATTGGCGTCAAGGTTGGAGGCTGAGAATTTTATGGGTCCATATCCATTACGTTTATGCTCATTCTTGGTGCAGTCTATGCTTTTGGGAGATAGTGCGAGGGTCTCTTAGACATTATTTGTTTTTGGAGTTTTACCTCTTTTTTTTATTGAATTAAAAATAAAAGAAAGACTTGTAAACCAGAGAAGACCTTCCTGAAAAATCGTCTATATTTTTTTGTGTCACGAGTTGGGTACTAAAACCATAAGGATAGCTTAGAATCTCTTTTCTGTTTTACGCAATTACCTTATTAGGCACTGCTATTATTTTGTCAAAGCCCACCTTTTTAAGTCACGTTGGACCATTTCAAATTGCAAGAATTCTTTCTTCCTTCCCTCACCAAGAGACATGCAAATGTTGAGGTCCACCGATGATGCAAGTCACATCCTAATTTCAATGGTATACCGCTTTCCTGTAAGAAGAAATTTTTTTATGGAGAAGGACACAAGAATTTTCCTTAGGAGATATAAGTTTGACTCAATGGTTGAAGAAGGGAAGAGGAAGAGGTGGGGGGTTCGAAGACGCCAACTGCATTTCTAACAAAATCAATAAATTGATATTTTTCAATAAAAAAAAAAAAAGTTCTGTCAGGTTGGTCCACCAGAGCAACGAAACGATCCCATTGCCACAAAACCTTGAGTACGCAGACCCAGAACCAATGAAAGGAGTGATTGTGCCAAGTTAATTCTAGTCCCATTGCCTACTCCTCCCCCACAGAATAAAGATAAATTTCAAAGAATCTCATACAGCTGTGTTTCTTTTCTTTCAGTAAATTACTAGTAACTTATCTTTCTTAAATGAGGCCACGTGGGTTATTTTATTGATTTAATCTTAACACTTAAAGTAAAATATCTATCTATTTCATCTAATAAAGTGAATGGACAGCAATGTGGGAACCATAGCTACGAAAAGCCACTCTACTAATATTCTAGGAAATCACTTTCCCCAGCCACTAATAAGCCAAACATTCAGGGATCAGAAAAGATTTTGAAATGAAAGATTAATATTGCTGATAAAGAAAAATGCTACATACAATTTCAATTGAAATTCTTGAAACACAGAAAATGGACAATTAGATTGGATTTAATGTTGAGACCTTTCTCATTAACTTCTACATAGCAATGGAACAGAAAAAGAAGAGGGACATGTTATGCTTTGTTCCCCCTCGAACATTGAGGAGTCACATATTGCCCAGTTCTCATTTCCAAGCGCAAGAAGCAACCAAATCTCTATTCATCCAACCCAGATAAAGAGCTCCATCTCTCTCTTCAAGTCTATATCTATAACTGTAGTTCTCAAGCAATTTCTTTATGGTACCATTCACCAATGAACTCAAAGGGTAAGGAGTGAAACCGGCCATTGCAAATCTTGACCTCCACTTGCCAAGCACCTCGTGTCGTTCCACCCTCTCAACCCCTTCACAAGCTATGATGTTAACCAAGTCTCTTGCCAAACAATGCTGCTCAACATTGATTCTCTCTTTATGCTCTCTGGGAAGAGTCACATCTATTGACTCAAACATTGCTGTGTAATAGTTCAGAGTTTCAAGGAAACGCGGAAAGAATGCAGCAGTGTTCGTGTTAGATTCTTGCTCAACAAGTGTCACCACCTTTGGTGATAGGCTCCTAACCAACCTCAACAGCCTATCCCTGTGATTCTGAGTACTCACACTTTCATCCGGCATGTAATGTAACATGAATGCAAAATTTACAGCCAGAGCTTCCCCTGGTCGAACTCCAAGGTTATGTAGTTGAACATCACAACCTGAGATAGCTGCAGCATGAAATTCAAATGGCACCTTAAAATGCTCAGCAAGCTTTGATAACCTCCGTCCCACTATGTGTAGTCCACCGCCACGAGCATAAGCCGATGTTGAATCATCAATACCTGTAATCCGGATGTGGGGTGGCCCTCCAGGTCTAGCTGCAAAAGCCTGAATTAAAGTTATCCACTGGCTTCCTTGACCAATTTGGAAATCAATTATGTGAACTCTGTCTTCATCTTTCATGGCTTCTGCAATGGCTCCATTTGCAGACATATACCCAAACTTGAAGTAGGGGCAAACCTCATACAGTATGTGCATGTAGGAGAGAAGTTCAGCACTTTCTGGTTCTTTGCATCTTAAAGATTTGTATATTGAACTCCCAGAGGCGGCCAATCTGGCAACAAGTCCTTCCAACATGTATGCTCCCAACCGTTGAACCGGATCACCAGAAACTGACACCACCTGCCTTAATTCATCCATCAGCCATTGTGCCATTAGCAAATCATTGTCTGAAATGGATTTGGCACATGCAATAAGGATGAGCTTTAGGTTTTTGCTAGAAATTGCCACCATTGTTTGTCTCCAACTGTCCATCTCAAGTGGAACGAAGTTGTTTCCATTGTTGATGGCACTGTCATAACTATCAAGATTATCAGAGTCAGGGCCAAGCATTACACTTTCCAACTCTCTGAGCTTGTGCTTGAAGTTGAAGCTGCTTAAATCATCAGTTATGCAGGAGCCATTCATAGGAGAGCCATAGGTATTCTCAGGGGAATGATACTGGTCAGGTGGATATGACTGAGAGTCTTGCTGCGATATGGGGCTGCCGTTGGGTGAGAAACTAACAGTTGAAGGGGAGTTGTAAAGAGCTACAGAAGATGACTCCAAAGTGCAGTAAAGTTCTGAAGAACTTGGAGTTGAAAAGTGAGTTCCATGGCCTCCATCATGGTAGTATAGCTGTTGATTTCGAGTCTGATACTGCGGCAAGCAGTATGCTTCAATTTGTTGTAATGGTTGATAGTACATACTTGAACTTCTATGTTGCTCTGATGCCTGCATTATAGAATTGACTTGGTCTGAACTGTGTTATAGTAGTTCAAGTGATCTCTTCCAGCAGATTATATGTAGAAGCAGAACAATGGACAATAGTGGCCTAGAGAAAGCTGCTAATTGATACTCATGGCAACAAAGATATAGTCCTGAGTTGTCAAGGTTGTCTCTTCTGGGAGGTTATAAACCACATATTTGACATAATCTGCTGTCTGCGTGGAAAAATCACAACGTCATCAGTGTTATCATATCATCAACTTTCAACTTGCTTCCAATGAATGGAAGAGATAGAAAGCAATAGCTGAAATATTCAGTTGACAGGAACCAGAATATAAGGACAACTTTTTTGTCTTAAAGAAATTAGGCACTCTTCAGGGTCAGCGCACTGTTAAAATTAGTTTACTTTTTTCTTCTCCTTCTACCGTGTATTATCAACAACTTGACTCTCATACCAAGTCAAACAATTCATCTCTCTGCCTATTTTCTTTTTTATGACAAAAAATGAAGAACTGATGGAATCAATTAGAAGAATTTCCAAGAAACTTCATAAACGACCAATTCTAAAGATTATTGATTTTTCTCCACCAAAAAAGAAAGAAAAATACTTCGGAATTGAACAAAGAGAAGGGAATAGATATTCAGAAAGGGAAAGGGAATTATCTAAACATGAACATCTAATTTCCATTAAAAAATTCAAAAGATGAGACAAGCAGAACTATACATGGCCCCACATATTGTATTGAATTAGTTTTCATTTGAATGAAGTTAATCATTCTAAAAAACTGCAGAATTAACATTTGCATAGGGAAAAAGGCTCAACCAAATCTAATGAAAAATATAATTTTTATAAATCACAGTTAAGAAAATTTCCAATTCTACTAGATTAACTAAATTCACTTGGCTGAGCTGAAAAGAAGAAAGCTTGAATGTCAGACAGAACAGATTCACAAACCACAAAAGCAGTAACAGCAATTGGAGAAGTGCTTTTATTTTTTTTTCTTTCTGAGTTTGATGAAGTTACAGATGTTGTTAGCTGACAACACCTAGTTAAGACAAGGTTAATCAAACCACCCCTTATACAGTACTCACACACACACACACACACATATATATATATATATATGTGTGTGTGTGTGTGCGCGCGCGTGCGTGTAACAAAACAAAATTTGTGCAACAAGCAGATAGGTTCACAGAAAAATGCACATCAAATCAAAGCTCACATCTCATTGCAGAAGTTGGTTAAGAAACAATTAAAGAGTACAAAGGGAAGTTTGACATTTATGCAAAAACCATTCACATCATAAACAGAAATGCTAAAACACTAGAACGCAAAAAGTTCACGGACAAGAAGTATTAACAGAATATGTTTTACTTCACCAAACCGTTTGGAGAAACCCTTGTAAATCAATGAAGATCAGAACTGAAGCAAATTTTCAAGGAAAATATGAAGCCATGAATGAAATGGCTTCAGTTTGAGAAGTTTTTGAACATAAAACCAGTTTCTTACCAAGTTTCGAGGAAATTCTGAGGTTGGAAAACCACAGAGGATTAGAATCTCAGAGCTTGGGGGAGTGTAGAAGACAAGGCTATTCCAATGGAGAAAAAACTAAGGCATATGCATATAAAATAATGAAGGAGAAATTGCCCTTCCATTATTATAGAAACTACACATAAACCATTGGCTGGTGTTAATGTTAATATGATGATGCTCGGTGACAACTCTTTTTTATTGAAATGACAGGAATACCCCTTGTTAATAGTATGCTTGGTCAAATACTGCCATCAATGCCACTCTAACAAATGTGCCTCACAATCACACGTGGCCCGTTTTGAGTGAGTTAGCATGAGCAGTTTCACTTCAATATCCTTTTCAGTCCATCTACTTATCTATTCATTTTCTCTTGGACCTTTATTACCCATCTTTTTCAAAAGAAAATATGTAGAAAAAACAAATACTTGTATGTTTAATTTTTTCTTCTTCTTCTGTACACTTGAGTAGTATCATACATCCAAATTTAACTACCTACTGCTACAAAAACCGTAGTTCAGTACTTCATTTCATGACCACACCACCTCCTATATGGTTTGCATTAATGACTTACCAACTTTGATGCCAATTTGGTGACTAAAGACATAACCATTCAACATTTCAACATACAGAAGCATAATTGTATCTGCATACATGAATTGTTTTTTGTCCGAAATGCAATGCTGCTTCTACTTCAATGATCAGTAAATTTTATCATTTAACTCAAATCAAATTAATATCAAATGCCGTATTAAACTGTTCATAATCATAAAACGTTTATCATTTAATGAAACCAAATTAAATCCTTTTCACTACTTAGACAACTGATTAACAAGTTACTCATTACTTATATGTTCACCCAAATATTTCTCTCGTTTTTTAAAATTATTATATTCATATATTTGTCTTATTTCACATCGTGAAAATCATTGCTGAATACGGTATTGAATACTGCTAGTGAAGTTTAATTTAATTTGTCAACCAATGATAAAAAAAAACCTCGGCCAACAAACTTAAGTCATTTGAAGTAACAACCCCCAAATAATAAGAATTAATTATATAGATTATTGTTTAATTATTATAGACAAATATTAATAATATACAATTAATAATGATAAATGATAATGACTACGGTTGGATGTGTATCCATCCAGGGTGGTTTAGCTGGACCGATATCTCTTGCACGATATGTATGAGCAACGACATCAGAGAAATGACATGCTCATCTCATCTCATCGGTCGATTGTAGTTAACTATTATTATTAGCTACAAAAAATGGTACTTTGTGTTATAATAGCTTCTGTTATATTTTTGAAAAACGAGTGTATTTTTCTTTCTGTTGGTCATAGGTGGACAATACACGACTAGGAAAATCCATTGTCATTTGACCCCAAACCATTGATACATTAAATAGAAATTCGAGTGTCACTGCTCAATATACCATTTATTCTACCACTAGCAAAATCCAAACTTATCTCTGATTTGAGAAAATTTAAGAGTAATTGTTTAGATGAAATACAGTGGTGCAGTAAGTTGTTTGAAAATCAAAGCCAGGAGTGATATTTTTCCCTAATTCTTTCAAATTGAAGCTGAGAAATAGTTGTTGGCCCACGGCTTATTTTCCTCCTCAATTAGAGCACATGGGCAGCAGCAACATTTGAACAAAATGGTAGGTGGCAGCCAAACATTAGGCGCAGCAAATGTTGAACAACAAAACGGTAGGTGGCAATATTTTTTTGACAATTGATTCACCAAATGCAGCGCCCTTTGCACTATAAATAAGTGCATTCAGTTTTTGGGCATCCAGTAGAGCACAACAATAACACCAAGAGAAAGAAAAACTCCGAGAGAGTTTAGTGTGAGTTGTGAGAAAAATCCTTATGAGAGATGTTTGATTTGAGAGACCTCTTGTGAGAAGTTTGAGTGTACCACCACTATAGGTGATGTTTGAGAGTACCACAAATTTATGGTGAAGCTTGATTTGTTGTAACCCATTATTTTTATAGTGGAAGTTTGATCTGGACTAGTGTCCCGTGGTTTTTATTTCTCCACATTGGGAAAGTTTTCCACGTAAAAATTCCTGTGTGTTTTTCTCTCCACTCTTATAATTTTTCGCTTCCGCAAAAGCATACTGAAAAGTACTATTCACGTGTACGTACGGTACTGTTCACATACGGTACTATTTGAGGGAAAGCTAATTTTTCCCAACAATAGTTTGACATGAAACTGGTGATAGATCCTCACGAATTAAATAACAGAAACTAAGATTTAAAGGACATTTATCTTTGCCATAGTTTGCTCAAAAAAAGGTAGACTCAACAGTTTGCAAATGCAATTCAGGGGATTCCAGTAGCATGAAATAAAAATTTCCCATTTCAGTTATTTGGAGGATGGCATTATTAGCACATCAAAAGCAAGAAAATAAGAACTAGAGATGAATGAAATCTGAAGTCTTGAGAGAGGATTCACATTTCACACTGTGGAAAAAGATATCGAGCAATATGGTATTTGGTCTTGTGAAAAAGAAATGTGTATATCTTAGTTGTTCTCTAATTTTCAAATAAACGGTCAAATTTTGGGAGTGATTGTTACAACTATTTTAATGAGAATAATAATAATAATAATAATAATAATAATAATAAGCCGAACCAATATAGGTTGGTGTGGTGTGCACACTTTTAATCTCAGGAAAACCATCATCCGTGACCATCTATGCAAGAGAAACTGATATAAACTGCACTAACTTCGAAGGGATCAAAGGTATATAGACCTATGGTTATACGGAAAGAACATATGTAACTGAGTGTGCACAGGAAACCCCACTTCGTTGTAGATTATGTTATGTTATATATAGTAATTAAATGTTTCCTACTTTTTGCTTACCTCACACACAACAAACGGTCTAAAAATCATCAATTTAACTCCTCTAAAGTGAAAAACTATATAAAGTGAGAAAACAAGAATTTATCTACTCTGGATTAAAATTAAAATACCCTGTAATCATAACGTATTTTCAATTAAAAATTCGACAGTAAATGCGCTCCTACTTTATCACTTTAGACACTTTTTTCACTTTAGAAGTGCCAAACAATCAGAACCTGACTTATACAAAGGTAGTCTGCAATTAAATCTTGAGAAGTGACAAATCTATTGCATTCATAAGTAGCGATTATGTTGGATCTTGTGCATGCATGTATGTATTAATCTGGTTAGATTCACTTTTTATTTCAGGTGCTTCTATATTTTATCTTAGCTTGTGCCAACTAAATTAGAAAACTAAGATAAAGAGGGTATCAGCAAATTAAGGTCATTTTCGTAATTTAACGACCATATTATCTTTTTATTTTCAAATTATCTCGATCAATAGTATACATAAGTCAGTGAATTGTTGAGATTAAAAAGGTAGCATTTAGATGATGACCCACACCACACGGTTGAGTTAGAACTTAGAAGAGAGAGAACCTTACAATAAAGGCAGTGGCACCAATGATGTAAGTAGTGCCTTACACTTCAGCTAACATGCACTTGATCTCCATTTCTATCAAATTTAGTAATTGCAATTTATTTATTTTTTAAAATCTGTACATTTATTTATATATGTATTTTGCTTGTTGCACTTATTCTCTTTCATAATCCATTGAACTTATCTCAGAAATATCCAATTAGAATCTCTAAAGCTTTAAAATAATCACTACTTCTTATCCTAATCCAATTTGAAGTTATAATGATGCAGCCCATGGAAAGTTACTGCTAACTCAAATTATTGAAGAGTGCGCATTCCTGGAGGATATCTTTCATAATTGCGTCTTCAACTTATTAAAAGCGAAAAGGATTGGGCGATAACTGCATTAAGGTAGGTAAAGTGAATTTTCATAATCGGTGATAATTAGGCTTTAGCCATTTTTTTAATTGTTTTTTATAATGCCAAATTCAGATTTTCCTGTGGTTTGTACAAATTTAATTATAAGAAGCATCTTTACAATAGATTTTTTTAATACAACATGAATGCTTTTTTCATTTTACATTCTAGTACGAATATAAATAATTTGACTATTAATAATAGGGCTTAGGACAACATGTATCAACTTTTTGGAAGATTGTTAATAAACAATCTGCATAACTGACTTTGAATCCACGTTGTTTCAAATCCCAAATTTAAAATAAACTGACTATTTTAGAAGAAAATAAAGATAAAAGACAAAGCAAAGATCAACTCACGACTGTTTATATTCCTATCTTGGCCGTGCTACTATTATTTATTTAGGTCCACCATACATACATACACATATATATAAATATATATCACTTTATACGCGTGCTCTTATGATATTGTTAGATCATGTTCTTAATGAAATGCTGAAAGACCAACGGAAAAAAAAAAAAAGCCTAATTCTTTCTCTAGAAACCGTAAATGAATAAAATCATGAAGGATTTTTGTTTTTTCTTTGTTATAGTCAGAAATTACGTGAAACCAAGTGTCAAATTATTATGCGTCCATTGATCTTACAAATTATAAAGCTCCCCTGCCAAAACATGAAATAGTCTATTGATGTAATTTAGCAAGTAGTTTTACCCTTTAAATATGCTTTGGGGAATCAAATGTACCAAAGAACTAAACCAAAAAAAGAAGAAAGAAAAGGGAATCTTGGTAATACTTTGTCCAGTCCAAAGTGAGTGAACAACATGGCCCACACCGGCACACCCTTACCTGCAATTAAACCTTTATTTGTCAATTGCTCTAATTTGGAGTTTTGTGTTTATTCTGGTGTGCGCCAGCGATTTTGTCGAAGATCTACATAGAGAGCAAAATGTTATTTATTTGACATATGGTGGAGCATATGTACTTAATTTAGCTTCCAGGTCAAGCGAAGATGATCTCTAATCTCTCTCAAATAATTTTTTATTTGCTTTTATGGTTTGCATCTGAGTTCCAGTTGGACAAGAAAAATGACACGAGATGAAATGAAAGTGACATAAGCCATTTCGCCATCATCGATTGTTTGGACTCTAATTTGATTCCCCACATTTAGATCTTGATATCATGTCACTGATTGATGTAAAATAATTCTTCTGTCTTAGATGAATTGGCCGAAGGATTTGAATATCAATTGAGTTTTTTTTTT
>PYAF01000570.1:369093-395796 GCA_007407185.1 Glycine tomentella
AATTTATTTTTTTTTTTTTTTTTTTTTTTTTTTGGTGTATAGAATATCAATTGAGTTGAAAATTGCTTATAAAAAATTGAGTTGAAACTTAAAAGATAAAGCATGATTAAATTTCAGATAAATCTTGAAAACCAATAAAGTTTTAATGAAATGTCAAAAAATTTAAAGGTGGGTAAAAATTTATTTTGACAAATCTAAGGGAATTCTAGAATTTGGCCAAAAAAAAAAAAATGGGGCAAATACCAAACCGTTTTTATTTTTTGTTGCTTTTTGTTTTGTTTTTCTTTTACGATTAGCTTAAGTGAATATAGGGTTGAATGAGACTTCATATAAAAGGCATAAATCCGAGTATTAAGAAATGAAAAGAAAAAAAAAATGAAAGGATGAAAAGGAAAAAGAAAGAAAAAAAAAAAAACCTTGGTTATCATTTTATATAAAATGCCATCACGTAATTCTTGCTGAATTTTTGGATTGGCCTTTTGAAGTTAGGATGGAGTTTTGGATGTTCTTTGCTTTATGCCTGAACTTAGGGCCATCAATCAACTTTCTGAAGTTGGTCTGTTGTTTCAAATGATTCGGCCTTCAAGTCTAAGTTTCTTACCCTTATTTGATAATAAATTTGAAAGAACACATATATAATAGTTTGTTTCAATATTTATGTGGTGGAACTCAGAGTTAAAAAAAAGGTTTGCTTGTTATTGTAATACCTTTGTTGTTTTCTTAATATATATTTATAATAGTTTAATTTGATTTCAGCACTGATAATTTTTTTTCAACAATAACGACTCAATTTTGTTAGTTACAATACTATGGTTAAAAAAAAGAGCAAAAGTAAAACAGTACATCTATCCTTGTTATCCTTCTTTAATGTAATTCATTCATAAAGTAGTATAAATCTAATCAAAATATTAAAATTGTCTAACAATGGCATGTTTTTACTTCAACGAATTGAAACTCCCTTTCAGGTCCATAAAAACAGAGTAATTTCCCCTCTCTACTCATTTCACCATGGTTGACTGCATTTTTATTGTTGAAGAGTTGAAATTATTTGATAATAAGAGATAAAGTCTTGGGAATTTAGTATGATATAATAAGATTAGAACCAACATAATTAATTCCAAATGTTAAATTTAATAAGTCAATGACTCATACCAAACTAGTACAATTTACCATTACTCTTCACTTTTTTGTCCAATGTAATATTTGTTTCTTCTATATTATTACTTCGCATCTCAGACGTGGACAAAACAAAACTTGACAACTACCACATGACTAGGCGGTATTTATTTGTCATGTCCGAACGTTAGGAGATGAGTTCTATGATTCTATCTCAACACCTATTTCCACAGGCTCACTTCATGTGTAGCCATCGTTATCAGATCTGTTTTTCTTCTCCCACGACTTTCACATTGTTGTCTCTGTACAATATCTGGAAGAATAAGAAGATACGTTTGAGCTTGCAAAAATAAGACCCAAAACCTAAGCTTACTGGTGAATGTCCCATCCCCAACATTCATTGTTCAATTCTTCTATTTACATAAAATTTTAAAACTTCTTTATTTTAGTACATTATCATGCACAAACATTTACCTATAAATCATTAATCTTATCATATGGTAAAAAAAAAAAAACTTTACCACTTAGTGTTAAAAATGAGTTGAAATGAATGGAACTAAGTTTAGCTCGTCTCTTTTTAATAAAAATTAATTTGGTTCAAAATTTAATTTGAGTTCAATATAAACCTTTTTTTTAATTTAAATAATATTTTATTTAAGTTTGTGAATAATTCAATTTAGATAAATTAACTCGATTTAATTTAAAATTATGAATCAAATAAATTGAATTATACATGACTCAAATCCAATTCATTTATATAATGAATTCAATTTTTAAATAAGTCCAACTTATTTGATTCATAAAGGAAATTCAATAAATATATTATCAAATTTTGAGTCTTGATTTGATTTAATCTTATTACTACCAATTCCATGTTCTGTCCTCTAATCATTTGCCAACGTGCATATATCAAAATGATGAGCAGTTGGAGACAAGAAATTGGTAGATATCTCAATCAAAAGGGCAAAATGCTTGCATCTGGCCATGGCAATAGAATAGCACTTTAGGCTAGAAGACCCTATAACTTGCGTGCCATACATAGGGGAATGTAGGGCTGCGTTTGTCCCCCACTCCCAAAGCACTAAAATGAACTTGAACTCTTAGAATGAACTTGCAATACTGTTGCATATGCACGATTTTCTACTTATTTAGTATATTTATTTATCATAATTGAATTTATTTGTTTTCAGCTAGATGTGAAAGTAAGGAAGATGGGTTGGTCGAATAGTAGCCCTTAACATTGAAGGCGTTGGTTAAGGCAGGAGCAGAAATACTTGTGTGTCCATATTATGTAATATGCATGCAAGAAACGGTTCACACACGTTCTACTACAACCTACAGGATAGCGAATGAGAGTATTCCAGCTTTCTTTGAGAATTATGTTGTACAAAACTTATATATAATTCTATAAATACTGTTTGTATTGCCAATTAGAATTAGAGTTCCACCTTACTAATTTGTGTTAAAAAAGTTTGTATTAAAAAATTATGTAAATTATTGAGATAAAACTTCAATTTTAATAAAAAAAACAGTGCAAACAACACTGAAGTAAAGTTTTTTTTTCGAGTGAAATCTCTCTGCTAATTAATGTCCTTTTAGTGCGAGTCATGCCTAAGTTAAAAGACAATCAGACCTAATGATTAAGTGGAGTTCATTTTATTAGGCATGTGACATATTAGAAATTAATAATCCCTTTTCTTAAGTCCATATATAAAAATTCTCCACGTAGCAGTTTTCAATAATTGATCAATTCAATTCATTCATATAAATGGGAGGTTTAGTGTAAATTTCAGTTTTGACTTTTTTTAAAAAATTTAGAATATTTCAATTAAAAATTAAAGATATTACTCTTCATATATTAAAATTTATTTAAGAGATTAATTTTAATGTATAAACAAATGTTCTTTTATAAACACACATATCTAGATATCAACTCCTAACTACATATTTAAGAGACATAATTATCTATCAATTATATCACATCATATTATTTTTTTAACTAATTCATTTCCCAGTTATGCTTAACTAAACAAAAATAATACATGATATGCAAGTTTGAAGCTAGTTTAAAACCTAACAATAACAGTAAAACTTTGAAGATCAAACTTTAATGATTAACCAAACTGCATAAGCTTATCAAAATCAAGAGGGGCTCTAGACATTCAAGTTGTTGTCAGAAAATCTTGATCAAATAGCAAAAGGTTGTCCCTCGACCTTGGCATGCCGATTGTAGTACTTTAGGATGCAGAGTCTTGTAAATTGCATACTTAAAAGACAAAATGTAGGCCTTGCTGATAAATATTTGTCCCCCGTTTCCAAATTCCTAAAATGAAGCTGAACTCATATAGAGTGACCAATGTTTAATACACACACTCGGTAGCTGCTATGTGGGGCTAGGCTTAAACTCGGTCCAATTACATTTCTGAAATTTTACCAAGTTTCAGGAGTGTGTTTCAAAACCAAAAAGCCATAATGAGAGCGCTTGACTTTTGTATTCAGTTTTGCTGTCATGGCACCGCCCATGTAAGGCCTTTTAGGAGATACATTACCTTAATGTTCTGTCCTTTTTCATCTGCAGAATTTGTCCTATTCTTATCCAATCAATTACCTAAGTTGCAGATTTTGTAAATTTTAAAGGGTTTACATTGTTCATCAACATGTTCTGCCATGCATTTTGGCCAACATATGGGTCCCTCTTACCACATGTGCCCATCTTTACTTTGGAACATATTCTTTACTCGGACATTTTTATTTGTTCCTGACGCGGCAAATTCCAATTGGGATGTGTGTAGTGGAGGAGTTTGCATGTGTGTATGTTCCAAATCTGATTTTGGGTTAGCCTTTTCCTTTCTCAATTTCAAAATCATCCAAGTCCATCACTCCAAATAAATATTTTTAAATTTACAAGTTGCTTAATGCTAAGGCATGCGAGGGTGTGTACACGAGTTATAAATATATCAAATATCAAATTGTCTATTTTTTTTATATTGATTATCCATCTTCTCTCTTTCGTGTAGCAGTAAAGAATAAAGACACTAGCTCCTAAGAAAAGCATATTAGCCGAAAAGCAAATGACACCTTTAAACCCAATTTCAGAGGGACTAGGTAAGCAAGTACTTGATACTTAATTATAATTTACGTAACTTTTTGGCTACCTTCTTGACACGTTCGTTGTTGATAATAAGTCATTTTTCTAGAATTGAAGTTTCATTACCAATTACCATATATAAATCGTCAAACAGCAAGTCAGAGTCAGTTATTTGATGAGGGCATTCCAACACACTAGACTAAAAGAATTTGTTTGGCAAGGTCTCTTTCTTTCCTTTAAAGTTCTAAATATTTGGGAATTTCAAGTTGAAATATTGGACTGGACGAAATGAATTGCGCACTTGTCAAGCATAGTACCAAATTTTAACTGGCAAACCAAACCATTTTTTGGGTCAATATCATCACCTTATATTCCCTACTCTATTTTCAAGGATCGAATACGTTTGATCAACAGAATACTAATAAGTTTACAATGTGAAGAATTAGTTTTGAATAAGGAAATTTATAATTTTACAAAGAATAGTGTGTTTTGACTCCTGACTCGAATCGAATAACTCCATAATTAAGACATGCTTTTGGTAAGATTCCTGGGCTAGGATTACTCCTCAATTAATGTATACTTTTGGTTTTGGTTTTGTAATTTGTCTGATGTCTTAATCAGAATGTTGGCTTTATTTAATTTATTCAAATGCAGAGTCAACCAAGGACTTTGACTTTCGAGGAACCATCCTGTTAATTCTAATTCCAAATTCTAAACAGAGACCGTAGAAAGCTTTGCCCCTCAAATTATATTCTGGTTGACTCTTGTTGCAGGGCGTCTCAATTTGGTTCCTTGAGTATTGAAGAAACCATGAAAAGTCCAGAAATATAAGAGAAAAAATATTACAAAGGAGTAATAGTGTTATATATATATATATATGCTTTTCCTATTTTTGAGGCAACAAAGGGATTAAGTTCTTTGAGTAATATAGGATGAAAAACCTAACTTAAATGGCATGGCATGATGATTCTAAGAGAGAAAAATAAAATTTAGTTAAGGACTAGTTTGGTATGATAATTACAATGAAGAACTAAATAATTATTCCGAGTGGCCACGTAATTTTGATTATATGTTTAGTAATAGTATTATTGGCATGGACGACTATTTGCAAAGGGTAAGTATTACGAATCAATATCAACCAATAAAGATAAGTAGAGAGCGAAAAAATTATGTTGTAAATAAATTACATAAGAGACATTTTATGTTCTATGTATGTGTTGTTCGGAAACAGTTTTGTATTTAACTAGTTAGGTGACCCTTGTCATGCATGAATTAATTTTGTTTAATATTTGTTTTACAATAACAATTAAATATGTAATATGAAACATCATTAAATGAAATTTAAATATGAACACAGTCACAATATTATATTTCATAAAAAGCTAAAAAAACACAAATTGTGTATATACATACTTGCCTCAAACAACATACCAAATTTTTTATTTTCCAACCATTGTTATTACCAAATCCATCAAAAAATATCCCCAAAATACATAAAATATTAAATACATATTTTTCTCACTTTATACTCACACATACCGCAACCAATATCTTCGCATTGCACTTGTACGATATTTTAATTATAAGTTCATTGCATCCAAAGCTCTCCAATTCTTAATGTAACTCAATTTTGTGAACATTTATTGTTTGTTACTAAAACTGGCTCATGATACCTGCATCACTACTCATTGCATCTCGTAAAACTTAAAAATATATAGAAAAATAAAAAATTAACCTTGAACTTTGATTAAAGGCCGGGAATATATATCAGGAAAAAAACATAATCAAACATAATCAAAACAATTATTCAAAGTAGTTTAATATGAATAGGCAATTATGATGAGAATTAGGAATCATAAATAATTAAATGTTAGTAGAGAATATGGAAAGACAAAAAAGTACGAGAGAAAAGGAGGTGAAGATTTTGGAGAAAAAAATTTGTTGGAGAAATAAGAACTTTTACATATATAATAAATTCTAAATCTAATAATCACTCTTGGTGTATATTTGTTTTGAGGGGAAATTTTTTATTTGAGTAAATAGTTTTGTTGATATCAGCTCTAAATATACTTTATTAATTACAATGTAAAATGATTTTTACATTTCTAATATAATAAATGTTTTTCAATAAAAAATTTTCAAATTTATTTTCTTAGCATCAATTTTAAAGGTTAATGTTAACAAAATCATTATTTTAACTTCAATATACTTAAGGTATTTTTTACTAAATATTTCTACTGATGCAGTTAAACGATTAAGGGTGTGTTTGAAAACCCATTTGATCCACGTTACGGAAGTTCTGCACTTTCCACGGCATAAACACAGAAGCAATTTAGCAAGGTCTGTGTTGAATTAGCGTTGGGTTTAGTTGAACCCAAATGATATTTAAACACTCACTAACCCTCGAACTCAAAATAGTAGTTAAGTAAAGGCATTTTCAAAAATAAATTCAGCTAAAAGTAACCCATTTTTCGTTACAACCAAACTCTGTCAAGTATATTAAAAGAATTGTCAACAAAGCATGATTTCCTTTTTGATCAGGTTAACAAACCTTTCCAAATAAGTACTTTTTAAAGCCTAACTCCACTGATCAAAGTTCTCCAAAATCCAAAGGAATAAATAATAGTTGTAAGCCCATTTACCTATTCATGGGCTGTACTTCTGCATATTGAGGCCCATTTACCTTTTTTTATTTTTATTTTTATTATTCTTAAAGAGTAAAATTTATGGAGTAAAAAAAAACAAACTAAAAAGAGTTAAATTTGTAATCCATCCATTTTTATACGTAAATTTAGATTAGACTTACTATTTAAAGACATAAATGTTTCTGAAAATATAACAGATTTAGGTAAACATTTCTTCTCTAAAAAACAGGTAAACATTTCTCAATTAAAATGAGAATGACACTCACTTCATAGAACAGCAAAGAATTTTTCTATTCACTTCCTCTTGGACATAAATGCTTTGCTCATGAACTAAGGTTAATACTGATAAACAAATTAAGGTTAATGATTTTAATTATTAATCAACTAAAAAACAATTTTCAAATATAAACAATTTTTGATTATTATGACAAGTTTTATTATATTAGTCTAAACAATTCATGGACAGTTTCAGTGTTTCTATAATTGCAACCTTCATCAGGTACATGCTATTCCTACATACTATATTGTTACTCTGTCAAATATTGACTTGAGAGTTAGAATCTCTGTAAGTACACTTCTGATGCACAGAAGATCCCTATAAACGCCAACCAGAGAAGCTTCTGTAGCAGTTAGTTCTTAACATATTTATTGCAGCCTTTCCATAGTAATGGAATAGAAAATATAAGAATTAGAACAAGGACAGGTTGTGCTTAATTTGTCCTCCTTCTAAAGCCCGGTTCTAATCTTGTCACTCATTTAACACTGTCCATGCGCTAGAAGCAACCAAATCCCTATTCATCCAACCTAGATAAAGAGCTCTATCTCTCTCTTCAAGTCTATATCTATCACTGTAGTTCTCAAGCAATTTCTTAATGCTACTATTCACCAATGAACTCAAAGGGTAAGGACTGAAACCAGCCATTGCAAATCTTGACCTCCACTTCCCAAGCACCTCTTCACAAGCTATGTTGTTAACTATATCTCTTGCCAAGCAATGCTGCTCAACACTGGGAAGAGTCACATTCACATCTTTTGACTCAAACATTGCTTTGTAATAGTCCAGAGTTTCAGGTAAACGTGGAAAGAATTCGACAGCGTCTTTGTTAGATTCTTGCTCAACAAGTGTCACCACCTTTGGTGATAGTTTCCTAACCAACCTCAGCAACCTATCCCTCTGATTCTGAGTACTCACACTTTCATCCGGCATTTGATGTAGCATGAATGCAAAATTCACAGCCGGAGCCTCCCCGGATTGAACTCGAAGGTTTTGTAGCTGGACATCACAAGCAAAGACAGGTACAACATCAAATTCGAAGGGCACCTTAAAATCCTCAGCAAGTTTTGATAACTTATTTCCCACCATCTGCATTGCATCAGATGATGTTGAATCACCAATAACCGTAATCCGGATGTGGGGTGGCCCCCTAGGCCTAGCTGCAAAATCCTGAATCAAAGTGAGCCACTGGCTTCCTTCATCAATATGGAAGTCAATTATATGAATTATGTTTTCGTCTCTCATAGCTTGTGCAATGGCTCTATTTGCAACCATGTATCCAAATTTGAAGCTGAGACTAATTTGATGGAGCATGTTCATGTAGGAGAGGCCCCTCCGCATTTGCTGCTTCGTAGCACTTAAAAAGCTCTGTACATTGTTGTCCCTGTGCTAGCCAATCGTGCAACAAGTGCTTCCAACGTGTATGCTCCCAATCTTTGCATCGGTTCACCGGAAACTGACACCATCCCCCTTAGTTTGTGCATGAACCAATCTGACATCATCAAAAAGGTTGAAGGAGGAGCTGAGGGAGTAACAGAGTAGTCCTATTACAGTTGACACCAAACACACAAATTTCCATATTTGTGCCTGCATCGCCCATCTTCCCATTTCGACGTCCTTCTTCTTCACCATTTTTAATTTTAAGGCACCAAGCTAGACTCCAAATTGTAGGGCACTGGTTAAGATAGAACAACTTCGTGCCAATGGTACCAATACACTCTTTGACCCACGCTTTAGTAATATATGAAAGTTAATTGTTTCAAATGTGAGGGCCAGAGTTTAGATCATTACAATAGAAAAATGAATCTTCTTTTCAGTCTCACTCTTTAACAATATATTAAAGTGTCACTGTTTCAAATCTGAGGAGCCATTGTTTAGACCATCACATTAGAAAAAGGAAACTTCTTTTCTTTCTCACTCTTTAACAATATATAAAAGTGATTTGTTTCAAATGTGAGGGCCATAGTTTAGACCATTAAATTAGAAAAATGAACATTTTTCTCTCTCTTCTACCCTAGTTTTTGTTTTCCCACTGATTAAACTTTCAATTCTAGAATCTAACTCTCGATAACAAACTCGATCCTTCTACCTTGATTCACAAATTGTCATATTTCAATCGTATTCCTTTTGAATTATGAGAAGGTCCATCATCACGGTCTAATTGTCAAGTTTGAATTTGTGGAGATCTCCTACAATTCATGAATGAAATGGTCCAAGGCCCAGCTTGGTTGGAAGAGTTCATCAAACTTATATTTAATCACAATTTATATACAAAATAGTCTTTCGAGGATGTTTGATGTCTCTGCTCATTAGTCATTCCTCCATAACTCTGCCCCGAACCTATGTTACACTTAAAAACAAACTGGTCTGCAAAAAGACCTAATTTTCAAAGGTTGAACCAGCTAAATTCATAACTTCTAATATCCACCGTCTATAACAGGTCAAATATTTTTCATCTTGACTGCTCGTTAAATAATTAATATTCCACCAATCACAACAAAAGTGGTCCATCATGAATCACTTTATATTAGTCCTTGTTAAGTGCAGCTAGAGATAATTTATACTAAAAATCAGTATCATTGAATAGTAACAAGAGTGACGTGATCAAACTCGTCATCCAATAATCCTAAAAGATTAGAGATTTTATACTTTGGGTGCATAACATGGGTAGAAGAATCATATCCTTTTTCAAGTTAAATTTTCTGAATATAATTCACAATTTTATTAGAATTTTTTTTTAGTAGTGATGCCCACCAAGGGATCGTATAGAGGGGCAAGCAATGTTGGTCCAAGATGAATGCATGCCTTCTTAAGTCAAGCAGCCTCCCGGGTTTGGTCCGGAACAAGTATACCTGCATGTTTGGATTTGGATGCACGTTTAAAACAACTTGATTCACGCCTTTTGCTCTATTTGACGTGGAAATCCTCTTATACAAACACATAATACCTTGTTAAAAACTGAGTTCAATTGAGCTACACTTACATTAATGTAGGAAAAACTTAATTTAGTTTTGTAAGATAACAAGTTAGTTTGCTAGACAAGATTTTATTATGACTTTCCAGCCTTTGACCTAGATCAAGTGAATTGTAAGATTTCAGCACTATCAATAATACAAGAAAAAGGCCCCAAAAAAATTGCTTGATTGGGAGTTTGGGACACATAAACACACAAAGGCACGAGCTCTAGTTTTTGCTGCAGTTATTTTAAGTCTTCATTCACGGTTGTCATCAGGGAATGAAGTCATAGTGACAAGAACCATGACCTGGGCATAAACATTAAGCAAAAAGGTTATAAATCGCCATTATTCATAAACTTCTTCTGTGGTGCAAAACTTAAATAATTTTAAATCGGGATTGTTCCAATCCCTGACAACTGATAAGGGACTCGTGTGTGGAACCATTTTCATAGACCATTTATTGTGCAGAACGGAGTGGCGTAAAAGGAGATGGAAGGAAAAAAGTGTAAAAGAATAATTTCTTCAGGTTATAATATGAGATGAGAAACACTATTTATGAGATTATAAAGTATAATTGTTCATCAGTTGATTGATCTAAAATTTGTTTAGTGAGAATGAGAACATTACTCGTGCCAATTCAGTTCAAATTTTTCTGTTTCACGCACGCTCACCGAAGTAGTTTGAATGTAGTTTAGAGGTTTTGGATTTATTTGTAAAATCTATACTTGACAGATTAACCTTCAAGCATGAGGTTCATTTAAATTGCACTCATTGACTCTGTCATGTGAACATGCATTATGTCCTAGTTAAACCAAAGTAGGAAATAAGTGAGTGGTTATCAGGAATCTATTTAATACTTACTAGGATCCACTTCTGTTGTTATGGCAGCACCTCTGAAGTAGCAAGAACCTCCACTGTGCTTGAACTTCTGATAGTAGCTGTTGAAGGCATAAGAAGCATGGTCTTTCAATGTGTTTGGTAAATAGCATGGTTCGTTTACTTGAATTTTGCTACAATCTGCACCCCCTTTCCCACAAGCCCAATCCAAGGCTGCCTGCAACTCAGACTCCGTGGTCTGCTCATCAGCTACACACCATTGCTCAAACTCCGCATACGCTGCATGAAATGTAGTTTTTAAGATGAACACTTTGTTGAGGATGAATATATATGTATAAGATCTAATCTATCATGTAATCAATTTTTAGTTTTAATGAAGTATGGTTCTTTATTCTCATTATTATAATCTGATAACAAGTCCAATTTTAATCCAAAATCTTATCAGATTAACTATTTAATCAAACGGTAAATATGATAATGAAATTAAAAAGGTTTTTTTTTTCCCAATGGGTGTATTTTTTTTATTTATTAAATGGGGGTATCATTTAAAAAAACAACTATTTGGGGGTAAGTCGTACCAAGTGGCACGACTTCACAACTCTTTTTTTTTTAAATAAAAATTGATCGTTAAAAATTGCGACAAAATATTATAGTCGCAAACATAAAAAATCACAATATTTTATCGCAAAAAGTGGTAGCGACTGAAATAAAGACCTAAATTAACAATCAAATTTTTAGCGACTAATTTTTAACCAAGTGACACAACTTACCCCCAAATGGTAATTTTTTTAGATACTACCCCCATTTGGTAAATGAAAAAAAAAAAATACCCCCTGAAAAGGCCAATTAAAAACAATAGAGGGAGAAAAGAAGTAACTAGGAACATTTCAATGTTTACAATTATGGAGTAGAGGAAGGATATTTCTAACCTGTTTTCGGAGGAATCATGAACAGGAAAAGTAGAGGAAGCACCAACTTCAGCATGAATGTTGCCATTTTTGGAGAAAAAGATAAGAGAGGCTTTGCTGATTGATAAAGACTAAAGAGTTAATAAAATAGATACCAAAGATATAAGCAATGGTTACTTATATACATAGCCAAACAAAAAGGCAAGGAAGTTATGGGTCTCTTACTAATGGCTAAGAAGGAAATTTATGTTATTCTCTTGCAAGTGGATCATGCAGGGTTGGTCACATTGAAATTGGGGCTCTCCCTTGAGAATAACATATACCATCATTGACAGAAAGAACTGAGCTGTAACATAGCAAAAGCTTATTTGTTATTTCTGACGTCGCTTCTAATTTCAGCGGTTACACTTTGTCACGTGCTCCACAATCACGGAAAGAAAAACACACAAAAGACTTATATTCTTAACTTTCTCTGATGTCAGACGTTCTTCCAACTCAACAAACGATTTACTTTTTTTTCCTTCTCAATTACAAAATGATTATTTATCTCCCTTATTTTACCTTTCCCCACACTCTTCTGTTTTACCACTTCTTTTTTTGCCTTTTTCAATGGGAAAAAAGTCTTGGTTCGTTAGTGGTCCTCATGTCCTGCTGTATCTCATTTACCAAAATCTGTAGTCTTGTAGCTCAATATTCAACTTTAATGAATTGAACATTTTTTGGTCTTGACAATATTTAAGGGGAAAAAAAGTTACAAAGTGACAAGTTGGAATCTTACAAGTCACAAAATATTGTTACATATGCCATTCTACTGGTATCATGTAAATAATTTTGATTTACATGTTACTTACAAAATTATGAGGGTTCAAAGATCTGTCATTCCTTTCCATCTTGGCCCCCAAAAAATGAAATAATGATGTCGACACTATAAGATTTTTATCTTATCCTACTAGCTCCAGATATAAATATTTACAAAGAATAATAAGAGATGGGAAGCAGGAACAAAAACGGGGTATGTACACAAAAACGCAATTATGCCTTCTGTTGACCTCCTCCTGTCCTGCAATAAGTGATAATATCTTGAACTCGAAATCAGCATCCTGGAAAAGAAGAAAAAAATAAGAACAAAAATTATTAATGCGGGAATAGGCTTATACTCTTATTAAACTCCTATAATGGCTCAAGATAATTGAATTACAAAGGAAATTCAGAATTGTAACACATATTTCAATGATCCATTTCTACTTGTTAAAATTATAATAAATATATATGTATGAAATGCGCTTATAATATAAAAATCCTGGGATGATAAAGATGGTACTTACTATCACTAAACAAGACCATAGCTGAGATCCACGATGCTGAATAGATAACTTTGATGCTGGCAAGCAGTCTCAATTAGGAACACATCATCTGGGGCATGTCCAACCATTACAATATCCGGACATAATTTAGCCAAAATTAATCCATCTGCTAGCTCTTTTAATGGAAAACCAACAAATGGCATTCGATGATAATTGATATCATACTACACATCACAGTCCACACTTGTCAGCAGGCTGTCGGCACTAATTATCAAAGATTTCAAACTTCCACACTATGAATCTGACTTGAAGAAACGTGCCATTGCCATGTAGAGCTTCTCTTCTTCAAATGGCTTTGACACATAGTCATCCATTCCACACTTTATGCACTCTTCATTGGAAGACTGAGTTGAATCTGCTGTCATTGCAAGTATTGGAATGTGCCAATAAGGGATGCTACCAAACATCTCTGCAGATGCTTGCCCACACGCAATTTTCTCATTTACCTCACTCTCAAGACAACGGATTTGCCTCGTTGCTTCAAAACTGTATCATTTAAGATGAAGAGAAATACTTGTAAGTTATATCTCAGCCATGTATCCAGAATTCCAGGTGTGAGATCCTATCTAGAAAGCACTCAGAATCTGTTATTTCTTACACAAGTTAAAATGGCCATCTATCACACCTAAGGATAACATGATAGCATGCAGATTGGGGAATTATAAAGTCTCTTATATACACTAACTGAGCCCCCAAGAGGATATTTCTTACACAAGTTAAACGCCCCCCTAGAGGATAAAATAAAAATCACAAGATAGTTTCATACATTCTAATAAAATAAATAAATTACAAGGCAAAAGCCTAATCATAATATCTATTTACATAAGATTGAGTGGACACTTTTACAGTTTAACAACACAGCCATGAGGCCCGGGAAAAATCAGTCGTGGTTAAAATATTCTAGGTAGTAGGTTCTTAACAAAAGGAAATAAGGGTAGTGGCCTGACTTTTGGCACCAGTTCCTTTAATTATTATCTATTGTTTTTCACGTGTTTTCTCTAGTACAAAATAAACTTACTAGACCAGTCATTGCTCCTTGGTTCTATTCTTATAGGAAAGAACAGTGTCTCCATTTGCATTCAAAATTGAGAAAACTAAAACTAAAATAAAAAATAGGAATAAGAAGATAAGTTACCCATCCATTTCTGGCATTTGGAGATCCATGAAACAAGCATCAAAATTATGTGGCAGTTTAAGCATCTTTAGAGCGGCCCTGCCACTCTCCACAGCAGTAACTTTAGCCCCATATTTCTGTAGAACACCTTTTGCAACTCTTCTGTTCACTGCATTATCATCAACAACCAAAATTTGTTTGTCAATTAATAAATTCCCGAGTTTGGACACTTTTTTCCTATTTACTCTCTTGTTTTCAGTGCCAAGGGATACTCTGTAACACTGAATCAAAGAACTAAGCCAAAGAGGCTTCATCAGTATATCATCTATAATACCAACTGACTTGAGCCCATCCAGTTCATTGGAGCTAAGGTGGGTGGCCAGGAGAAAAATCTTTGGTAAATTCATTGGATTCCCTTTGATGCCATTCTGTCTACGTTTCTTGATTGTGTATAAGATATGACATTCTTTATCCCAAGCATCCTTGTCTATAAGAATCATGGCCAACTGGGTCGACATACTGGAGGAACAAAAACAGTAGTAGTAATTTAGCAAATAATAGCCTATTGTCCAGTACAAGTTTTTTTTTTTTTTAATAAAAAAAATCAACAAATATAAACTAGAAATAAAACACCATGTTTACTTCATGACTAATTGCACCTTAAAGTTACTACTGTTGAACACAAGCAATTGCCAATATTGATTAAAACAACCAGTAGCAAAAAAAGAACAATGCAATTTATTAATAACAATATAGGAACCGAATTTCCTACAGAACACCAAGCAGTTCAAGCCTTCACAAGATCACGCAAAATTCATATCCACACAAAAGCATGCATTGAGGATTGGGTCAGTCTGAAAAAAAACATATATTTCATGTGTACAAGTTTTTTACTAAGTAAAATGATTTCAGAATATAAATTATCAGTATCACCTGCTTTATGGGGAATACAACAACAACAACAACAACATATCCATGTAGCCGATCTCACCTAGTGGGATAAGGCTTTGTTGTTGTATTCCACATAAAGCAGGTGATACAGATAATCTATATTCTGAAATCATTTTACATAGTATATGACTTGTACACATGAAATATACTGGGTAGTGCCCTGATGCTATTGAAGAATGACAGAACTTAAATAGGTAAGTTCTTAAGGTTTATTGTGCGCAACTGTCAACTGATTTGGATTTTTAATTTCAACTGCTAAATTGAGTCAAGTGACAAATTACCTCTTGTTACACGCATTAGATAGACAAGAGCATGCAGAATTCAGACTGTAAGTTACATCCACAGACATTCCCAATCTCTGCAGATGATATCTTGTGACCTCAGCTCGGATTTTTCTGCTATCTACCACTAATGTTCTCAATCCTTGGAACTCTGAACCAAAATGATTATTCTGCCGCATTGCATCCAGAGACGTGCTTTCTCCTTTTCTGAAAGTTCCGGTAAAGGAAAAAGTACTTCCAATTCCAGGCTCACTTACAAATCCAATTTCTCCTCCCATGAGATCAACTAGACGTTTACTAATGCTCAGTCCTATTCCAGTTCCACCATATGTTCGGGAGGTGGAACTGTCAGCCTGCATAAAAGGTGTGAATATGCGGCTTTGTGCATCTGTAGGAATTCCTATACCTGTGTCCTCAACTATTACTAGAAGTTGAATAATTTCAGGCTCATTTATGCCACTTAACTGCTTAAAATTTGCCCAACTTTTCCATCTGTTGCATACAGGAAACCCACTTAATGTATCATATGTTCTGTTTGATACGTTCTGGTTCAAGTTTAAGCCTTCTCTCAGCACTGCGTCCATAATATGAAGTGGGTTCTTCACTTCATTTGCCAGATGAACAGAGACAAATACATGCCCTTTATCATGAGTGAACTGAAATGCACCAAGTAAACTGATTAATAGAGAATATAAATAACCAATAAGATTCCTTCTTTTTTATTCCGAAGAAAAGAAAATACACTAATTTAAAATAAAAATTCAAAAGATTATTTCAAAGTCTAAATAGAAGGGAGGTAAACATATAAATCCTTCAAATTGTTTATGTAGTATTACAATGTCTGCCCATTGCATTGCATGGGTCACTTACTAGTGAGTATATATATATATATATATATATATATATATATATATATATATATATATATATAAGGTGATATTGTAAAGAAATAATGAATAAAAAACAATATCACCAGGATTATGGATGAATTTACTTATTAACACCATTTCAATATCAATCAGTAAAGGGACACACTTTCAAAAGGACAAAATGATGCATTGTTTAATATTATGAGATGTTTCCAGCATCATGATATATGCAAAGAATAAAATGGGTTAAACCCACCCAAAAAATAACAATACAGCATGAAATAATGCAAACCTTAAGTGAATTGCCAACAAGATTAGTAATTATTTGCCGGAACCGTTTAGGATCGCCAATAACAACTTTGGGTACTTGATTGGATGCATAAACAGCCAGCTGGACTCACCAAAAAAGTATAGAGAACACAAGTTCATGTAAGACTTAATGTACAAATTATAGGAGGTACAAAACTAAGGTAGCGGAAAGATACGATCTCACCTCTATTACTTTTTCGTTAGATTTTTCAGAGAAAAGTGATAAAATTTCATCCAGGATAGCTCGTGGATCAAAGGCTACAGCTTCAAGTTCAAGCTTTCCTGCCTCAATCTTAGCTTGATCAAGAACCTCGCTTATGACTGAGATAAGATCTTTACCACTCTTGTGGGCGGTTTGGGCACAGTCCATCTGGTTTTCATCAAGCTCAGTATCCATCAACATTTGCAGCATACCTGGAAAATTATTACTGAGTATTGACAGGTTGGGTTTATCTATGAAAACAACAAATACTTTCAATTACCTAAAACACCATTCATTGGAGTCCTGATCTCATGTGAAACTGTCGCAAGAAACTGCAAAAAAGGGAAAGCAATCCTTGGAGGTCAAGGTGGAAATATTAATTTTAATTAAGTAAAAGAAATTATAAACCATTAGAACTCAGAAATAACTTTGATGTTGAAAGATGATCATCCTGTGATGCAATATACATATGAAATGTGACAAGAATTACAATATTCTTGACATCACTCTAACAATTGTGCTGCATAACAGAAAGCCTAAAAAAACTACGTACCCCATTGCCCAGAGACTCCTCGCTATGCGAAGGTAAAGGGAGGGATATTGTACACAGCCTTACCCTTGCATATGCAAAAAGGCTGTTTCCGGATTCGAACCCATGATCAACAAGTCACCAAGGCACAACTTTACTGTTGTGCCAAGGCATAACAGAAAGCCTAAATCCCATAAATATATCACACCTGAGATTTTGCCACATCTGCAGCTTCAGCACGAACTTTCAGCTCTCTCATTTGACGATAGTCATCCTCAACTTTTGCTATTCTATTTATTGCTGCATAAAAAATATGACCCAGAAGCAAAGTAATAACAAACACCCCCACTGATGCATTGATTGCTGTCCAAGGTAATGGAGGCCTCTGCTTGAACCTGCAAAAGAAAAGGAAAAGAAGGAATTGTGCTGGTATGAGATCTCAATTCTTTGGACACAACACAATTTTTTTAAAGTGTGAAAGCAAACCTGCAGTGCATCTCATGTTTGCGTAGCGGATCCCCAAAATCTAGGCTGCTTATGTATAGTAGGCCAGTGTCAGCAACATCAGTACCATACATTGTGATTGGTGCAGATGCATTAGTTGTGTCATAAACATTTACAACAATGGTTTGTTTACTGGCAAGTTGGTGTAGAAGCTTGTCCACCAGTGATGGAACATCATAAGACGCACCCAGATACCTGCCAATAAATAGGTAACAATACTCACATAACACTGTAATTGTTTTCCTTTTAGGGGTGGTGGATCAGAGTACAAATGAAATGCATATTTTAACCAGTAGACAATTAGATGTAGGATTACCCCACAGTAGCTTTGATACGCTGCTCCAGTGTAGCATCGAAAGGAAGATTAGTGTTATACACAGCAAATGTAAGTACAACACCCAGATGATTGGACTTTAGTAGTTTAAAAGGGGATGTCAGAACCCCCTTTCCAGACGCCCTTGCTCTCAAAATATTCTCACGGTCCTCCTGTGTAACAATGCAACAAAATATTTTCTGTTAACCAGACAGATAATGAGGAATTTAATAAATAATTCAATAGATAATAGTAACTCCTAGTCTTATTTCTTCTTAATCTGTCACTGAGATGAATGTAAATCAACTGATTAGGCATGAAAAGCATGTGATACCAGTGCTCAGAGTCATTTTATTGATGTTGATAAGTAAAACTCTTGTATGTAGTTGATTCTGTTTACCCCACATTTAACTTTCACTGTTCAAAGTAAATTATATAAGATACTGTTTAGTGATCTCCAGTTCTAATATTCCACTCCATGTATACAAAAGCTCCAAGCATCTCATGCTTCGACCTAAACCTTGCATAAAGAAAATACAGACAAAAAAGTCTTTCTAACTGATGACTTCACACTCTAGTTTTCTCATACATACTTGTGCAGAATAAATATGGTAAGAACATTGACAGGAATGTAAAATTTGCAGTTTAAGCCATTGCCCCACAATTTGCTTAGAAAAAGTAAATCATGTTAGGGTGACAGCAAGCTAAGCAAGACACACCTTCCCTGACATCATGTCAATAGATACAATATGGGAAACTGTTTCTTGAGCAAATATCACTGGTGCATATTCATCTTGAATAGGTGCTGGATCCAAATTTTCTGGAATGCAATCTTGTACTAATGCCTCATTCTCAGTTTCCATTTTCTTAATTGTCCACCCATGCTGCTTCTCAAAATGCATCCTATCAGAGTGGAGAACTTTCAAAGCATAAGCAACACCACTAGTAAGTGGTCTTTCAAATGCTGTACTCTCTGTATATTCTCCAAAAATTTTCTGCAGTGAAACAGAAGCTTCAATGTTATTTATCCTTAAATTTTCTTTTGTTTTTAATTGTTTTCCCTCAAGATGGATAATATTACAACAAGAACAACATATAAATAGCAGAGAGTTGAAGAGGACTCATAAATTTAATGTGGTTTCAACATGGAGACTTATACTATGCAATCTTCACACATATCCAAACCTTACTGGTCTAATACAATCAAATTCAGTGTTAACCATATCAGAATTACAAATGAAAAGAGGAACCCAGTTCAAACCTTGTACATTTTTTTTGTAAGATTAGCATATACTTAAAGCAGGTATAAAGTTGTTAAGACGTTCGACATTAGCTAGAAATATGGCCAAATACTCCTTGAAAGGCTTGAGCCTTGAGTGATTTCCCCCTCCCCTTTGAGCTAACTTTTAGAGTTGAGTTAGATCCCACCCATTTCAAATATGATACCAAAGCCTATTCAATCTTGATGTTAGGTACCTGTAAATGTCTAGTCTTACAAACTTCACACTCTGATATGTAGTCCTGGGCATGAGGGGATGCATGTTACGATGCTCCACAATGGCTAAAAACATGGCCAAATTATTCCTTATAACACTTGGGCAATTATCTCCCCCTCTGTTGATCTAGTTTTTGGGGTTGAATTAGGTCTAGTTCATTTTTCTAATAAAATTTATAACAATGACAATGAGAAATGCGGTCAAACATTCTTTTCTTATTATAGCTAGTAAAAGTGCCAAAAGATATTCATTTGATACCCTCATTCACACTCTCCTTTTAGATTTAGTTTTTGCAACAACATTACCATAACACAATGAAAAAAACAGAGAGAAGCTAGAAATTTTATTTAGGCTAGTTGTGGAGAAAAAATAAATCATAAAGCAAGAGCTTTACTTCATTATCTATACTTTTCAATAGCTCAAACTTTTGACACATCACGGATCAATGGCACAACCTGAATTCCTCCATTTTTTTTTTGTCAATATTATCATATTTTTCAGCATCCCCACCTTTTCCATTACTTTTGTTCATTTTATTTTATTTTATATGTATGCAGTTTTTGCTACATGAAAGTGAGCAACAGTGCCTTTTCCCTAGTCTTTACAGATCATTTGGATCAGATTTTGCTTTCCTTAGAATAGAAAAAAACTTACATTTCCTTTTTTACTATGCAGCCACTCAAATATGTTAGTTAGATTCACATAAGATATACTAAGCAAAAGTGTCTAGGAAACATGCAAAATATCTGGAGTCAGTGGCCATGAATAAGTCTGCATAAGATGGGAGTAGGAGAATACCAATAAGGGAAGAGAAGGACATTGAGTACATTACCTGGTCAATTGCAGAAGGATGTTTACCATGGTGAAAGGTAGATACAAGGATAGCCAGAGCATGAACATGGTTCATGCTCACATTAAACTGATCTTGCAGCATACGGGCTCTCTCATCACACATATTTGCTAGCGTTTCTTCTCTTCTCCGCATAATTCCCATATTCAGGTGCCAAAATAACCAAAAGGACCCGATTATTCCAAGTGACACAAATATAACTAGTAACTTTTTCCTCCACCTCCCAGCACCCCTTGAAGGACCCCTTGGAAAATGTTTCAACCACTTTTGTTGTGCAGCTGGATGCCCCTGAACTAGCTTCTGCTTTTGATTCCTCCATAGTAAACAGAAGTAGGACATTATAATTCCAATGAGGACCCACCAGCATCCTTTAATTAAATTAGATGAACTCACATGATACCGAATTGCAGATACCCTCAGTTCCCATGATTGCACAATGTTCTGCAAAGCCAAAATGAATTAGCAAATTAATTATACAGTGGAAGTATTTGTTTCAAATAAGCATGCAAGGAGTGCATGCCTTCATAGTTATTGGACAAGCTTACAATCAGAATCTATGGTATAAATCACATTCACAAGTAACATGGGAAAGACAATATTTGGAGCAAATAAACCAAAATCCACTACTTTTCCTTGATATGACTATTATTATTAGGCTGTAGGTTGAATGATTTGAAAGCTAGACTATGATCGGTGATGCCCTGTCTTTTACACATCAATACAAGAATTCATTATAGCACTAGCCAAGCTATAAAAAGAATGCTATGATGCCAGATAGGCAATTCAAGGGAATCTTTTGATTACATTCAAGTGCATACAAAATGGTACCACTGTAGATCCAGATGATGCATTATTAATAGTTACATTTCTCACCCAGCTTCCACAAACTCAGCACTCTTACAGAAAATGATATTTAGGAATCCTAAAGTTCATCACTATGCTTCTTTTTTTATCTCCATTCAATCAACAACCATATTATTCCCCCCTAGGATAGGTTGAGCAGTGAGAAAAGAGAATTGTAAGCGAGGCTATAATTCTTGGGTACTCCCTATTTTTCAGGAGAGTCAACAATTTATATTATGGAACTTTTGGGCATATCAAATACATGCCTTAGCTTTAGTAAAGATTCTACCTTTCCGCGGTGCAAATAACTAACCAAATCAGTTGAAAGTGCAGAGTGCGAGGCCAATGATACATAACTTTTCAATGGGAATGATAATTCAAGCCTTGTCTGGACAAAACCATTGAGAATTGGACATTGTTCTATAGGTTCTACAGTGTCTGCAACACATGTATGCTCATTTTGTAACTCTCGATTCTCCGGACATATTAACTGTGGAGTACTGACCATGCCGCTGCTTAACAGCATTTGAAGTCTTCTTTCATCAATACAGTTGGATAAAATCTGCATCATAAACTTAGTAAGACATAGGACAAAGAGCACCACTTTGTTACTGTTCATATTCATCTCTGCAACAACCACTGTTTTCTATTAAATATCTAGCAAGAGAGTATCCATCACTTTTAGAACTTAACCGGTGTACAACATAAAGCGATCCTAGAGAAACCTTGCCGAAAAAGCATCAGAAGAGCATAGTTTATACCCTTTCATTTAAGACAATCTATTGGTTCTCAATATTTTACATCTTTCACTTCATCTCAAATATAAAATCCAACAAGAAGTTGTTTATTTAGTGACAATAACGCCCAATAGAAAGAACAGTTAGTACATAGAAGAAGCCAAATAGTTAAAGTTTCTAAGCAAAAGTAAATAATTATGAATTATCCTCAGCGACCACGATATGGCGCAATAAAATTGAAAGAGTGGAGGGGAAAGTGTAGTTCACCTGATCTGATCCAGAGAACAAGGAAGCCAAAGCATAAATCTGTTTCCTACTAACATTGTAAAGTTGTAGCAAGGTTCTCTCTCTCTCTTCACAAATTGCTTCATTCTCCTTGCTCACCAAATACTTACTGTTGAAACTCAAGATGAACCAAACACTCCCTATGGCAACAAAGCCAAAAAACCAAAGAAGCAAGGGCTTCCTCCTACATGTCCTGGGAGAATTAGACCCATGCAGAGGCTCATTCAGCTTCCAAGACTTCATATTTGATAGCAATCTACCATTTGAAGCAGGAAGCCTTCGATTCACAGACATCCTTGCCAAATTCACCAACGTAACAGTCCTGGAGATTCAAGGCAAGCCCCAGCAGCTTGAGCAGAACATTCAAAAAGGTGAACCACCAAGCACCCCACCATGAATCTTCAACTGCAAAAGCAAAATTGAAGCAAACCCAAATATTTTCTCAGCAATCCACCCCCTCAGGGCATAAAGTTTGGTGCTTTATGATACTTCCACAAGGCAAAAGAGAAAAGTTGCACAAAACCCAGTTGATATATCTCAAGGAAGGAGCTCCACTATGCTTGGACTGGAGTGGCCCAACCAAAATGTTTGTTTTTTTGTGGGTATCCGTGAAGGTTGAAGTTGAAGAGATAACATAACAAGAAGAGGAGCATGGGGTAATAATCACACCAAATCAAACCCACTGAGAGGAGCTGTGAATGAGATAGGAAAATTTGTTCTTTTTCTATAACAGGTTGTTTCTGCCTCACTGACCTCTGAACACCCAACAGAAGCATCAAGAGTGGAACAACATCACACAGTGACCATCATCTTCTTGCAAATTTGCTGATATAACCCATTTTGTTTTTCAGAAAGAAAATGTTAAATGTCCCCTCTCTCTCTCTCTCTCTCTCTCTCTCTCTCTCCCCAGTTTGGTGTGCAGCATTAGCTAATTGAGGATGGATCATGATTATCTCATCATCTGGTGGGGAAGGTTTAACCAAAAGCAAACAAAAATCCATGATTAAAAATAAATTTTAAAAGGAAAATAAAAACATCAGTTTTTTTTAATATCAATTATTAATGTTTAGTTTTTTAGCAGTATACAGCATAATTGAATTTTTGGTTAATTTTAATTCTTTTTTTTAACTTCGATTTGGTGTTTTGCTTTTGCAAGAGTTGACAAAGACCGCACCCTTCAGTGTTTAAAGAGGGAGTACTCCAACTGTGCACTGCAGAATACGGATTTAAGTGCCAGAAAAGATAAAAGAGAGTCAGAAAAAAAATGTGAGAAGAAATGGTCCGGTGAAACGGTGAGAGAATAGAGAGAGAGAGGGAATAAGATTTTGAAAGATAGGGAGAGAGAAATTAAAAAAAGGGTAAAAATGGTAATGCACGTAGCACATTGTCCAGTTCCCAGTTCCATCATAAGTGGAAAGTAACACTGTAATTTATGTTCAAAACGTACTGGAAGAAGAATGGGCAATTATTCAGAGGGGTAAAGGCTAATGTGCGCATGGTGCCAAAATATTCTGGAATCAATGGTTTTGAGAAAATTATATAGGTTTGATAAGGGGGGGTATATAGGTGTAATGGGGGCATCAAATAAAATGAATGTCGGCTATATACCTTACCCACCAATATATAATAATGAACGAAAGTGAGAATCAACCCAGCAATAGTACTAAACAAAGTGCCAATTTGATTAAAAACTACTATCAAAAGCATAATTGGTTTGACCATCATTGCATGGATATTATTATATTAACTTTAATTTTTTTTATCATTTTAAACATTTAATAAGGTAATCTTAATTAGGTGGTTATCAACGGCACAAAAACCCTCATATATAGTTTTAGAGTTTAGATCTGTGAATTTCTTGCCTTGAGAGTTAATCATCATTGTGGGATATGGAAGTAGGGTTATGCCTATTAATTAATGATGATATATGATTAGTGAGAAATACTTTTTTCGGAAATAGGTTAAGTTTTAAAGTGGAGTCCCACTTTTATGATTTTTGCTATATGGCGGTGAGATTTGTCATTTCTAGCAAAAATAGTAACTACCAACACTGTTTTACATACAGCCAAATTATTGCTGTTTATTGTCATGCCACTTTTTCATGCGATCCAGAACATTTCCAGTGCTTAAACAATATTACAATCTTTACATTAATCAATGATGCTAAGGAGAACCTGTACAGTTATACGGTACTGTTATGTTGGAAAGTTAAGAATGTATAAGTTTCACTCAGAGAGAAGAAGTTTTCATAGAGTTCAATAAAAGAGGAGGAAATAGTATATATACCTACCTACATAAGTAAAACCCAGCTAAGAGTGGTAGACAGATCACAGCACAGATTATACAGATCACATATGTAAGTTCAATTGGATAGCCTTGTTATTGTTTATGTAAGTCAATTTATTTCTGTAAAAGAAAAGTCAATTGATCGAATGGTCTTTTTAGCTGTGAAAATATATTGTGTACAACATACTTTGTGCATATCCACACAATTTGGATTGAGTTAATAAAATAAAGCGTTTCCATTTCTTATATTATAGTCAGATCTATAAACAAATTTAATCTGTATCTGTATTCATACTTTCTTGTTAAGCTAAATATAATAATAAACTCTTTCATAAAAAATAAAAAATAAAAAACTCATCTATTTCTCATTATCTGGAAGGGAGGGGGGTGTCCTACTTTCTAATGTAGAATTGAAAAATTAGGAACTGTTTGATTTGAAAAATATGTTTTTAATTTCAATTATAAAAATGCCATATTATTTTCCTGTATTTCTTATTTTCAAAAGTTATAAAAAAAGTAAAATAATTTTTGTTATTTTTACTATTTTATTATTTCTTAAAGAAACTAAAAATAGAAAATGAAAACAGAAGCATTTCCTCAAAATCAAACAGGTCCTTAAGTATTAATTTTTTCACAAATATAAATTTTCTTGTAATTTTTAGCATTTAACTTATTCATACTAAAAAAAAAGTTATAAGTCGCCATTTTTTAAATTCTGCGATAAAGGGTAAAAAACAAAATTCCGTATTATGAATGCAGGTCAGTTCGATTCGGGTGATAGAACAAAATATTGGAATATGATGATGCAAGCTGAACTAGCTGTGCTTCCTATTGGCACCGTTACTTTGTTGTTTTTTCATCATTGCCAATTTGGCTTGGCACCATTACTTTTTTTTGGGCTGTTCATAGTTGGCAATTTGGCACCATTACCATGAAGTACGTTTATCAAGTAAAACCATAAAATATTTATTCACAATAATATAATATTTTTGAACGTTATTATATAAACAATATCTTCCGCCGAAAATAAGTTGACATATAGCTAGAGGTAAGTAGTGGTTGTATATTTTACGAGAAAGAAAGTAAAACCTACGGTTTTAGGAGCCGTTTAGTTTATAAATTGATATAATTAATTTTAAATTGTCAATCGTGATTAAGATGTATTTTTACATCTTTTACTATAATTATAATTTTTACATCTTTTACTATAATTATAATTTTTACATTGATATACGTGTTGTAGAAAAGAAAAAATTTTATAAGATTGGAAAACAGAACACTTGAGGGTCAAAAAGAAAGTGACCAGCCAGAAAAGAATTAATCCAATCATCAAAGCAACTCTTAGATGGTTAAAACTTGTAGGGCCAGGCTTCATTGTAATCCACTTCGGCATAATGGCATTGGAAGCTTTGTTACTTTCCCTTTCCAACTTTTCTTTTCACTTCTTGCCATGGAAACTACCACGCAATATTAATTTATTCATCTTTTGAAACTAAGTACTATGTTCATGTGGGAAGTGCATTACTGTATGGGGCACATCAAGTAACTATATGTAGGTTCAATAATTACAAAATCCAGTTGGGCATAGACCCACCACAATGCCTATTATTCTCCCTAGGAAGATTTCTCTTCAAGAATATGCATTCTATTCCTAATTATTCCAGCTACAGGATTTCTCACCTTTTTATTTGTAACTTATTGATTTAACCCATTAAAGACATGGAATTTATAATCTTTCGATCTATTTTTTTAATTTCTTTTTCTTGCTAGAATATTACTTTTTCTTCATTTAATGGTTTTAAATTAATGAATAGTAACAAGAAGAAACTATTTTCAAATGCCTTAAATTTAATACAATTTCCTTGCATGGTTGTACAATAATTATTTTCTTTATGTGATATTATTTTAAACAGAAACCATCTTATTGGGGGGGGGGGGGGGGGGG
>PYAF01000570.1:395896-407172 GCA_007407185.1 Glycine tomentella
ATAATCCAACGATTCAATCAATGTTCCCTCTTCGATGTAATTCAGTGATGGTTAAGAATTAAGAAATATATAGGTCAATGAAATTATTTAAGGACACATGTTTTATAGTCTACTCACCAAAGCAAAATAATTAAAGAAACTTGTGGACAAAGGTAGGGATATATATATATATATATATATATATATATATATATATAACCATTTAATCATAGGTTAAGAGAGTAAGTTTCAAGGTTAATTTAATTACTGCGGTCTCTAGCTTTCAGGGGGAGGGGAGGGAGGCAAATATATATTTTTCTTTAGTGAGCGTCTAATTTTCATGTTGGAAATAATTGTAAGTAGAGATTTCATTTGTCTGGCTGAATGAAAAATTTGCTATCCACGTGGATATCTGAAACAAATATTCACAAATTTTATAAATATTAACTTATTTATTGATATTTGTTTTTCTATGAATGGAAACTAATATACAAACAGAAGAATAGAAACTAAAGAGTAAATAGTAAAAGAAACATTAGAGACATCAGCCAATAACAGATGTTGAAGAAGAACCTTGTCGAGCCAACCAGTCGGGCATATAGATTGTCCTCCCTATAATTATGAACATGCTTGAAGGACAGATCCCAATGCAAATGCTTGAAGTTAGTTATCTTTTGGATAAGTGCTGCATATGGATGCATACGAATATCATCCTAATCCAATAACTGAAGAGCAACTGTAGATTTGTTGATGTTTTTTATGGTCTAAACAGTATTGATATTTATAAGCATCTATGAATATTTATTAAAATATAAAACTTTATAAAAGAAAAGTATAAAAAAGAAGAGATAAATACACATTAAAAAAAATTAGTACAAATTATCTTATACAAAAATAAAAGAGTTTAATGATTATACGGTATTATCAACCACCGAATTTTAAAATAATTATAATAATAAAAATTAATAAATTTATCATACGTGAAAATTTATAATTAGATGATAATCTAAAATTATTTTATTTTAGACTATCAATCCATATATATTTTCTTCAAGTAAAAACATTTAAGTAGTTTTAAATTATTTGTACTCAATATAATAGATACCTTATTAGAAATGTTCAAAATCGAAATAAAATGTTTAAATCGTGAAATTGATCCCAAAAATTGAAAACTTATTAGAGTAAAAATTAAAATAACCAAATAATCAATTTTATTGTCAATTATGATTGCTATACACAATCAGTGAAAGACTTTCACATTGTAAATCAATCAAAAATTACTATTGATATGACTTTTAGTTGTGAAAGATTAAATATGTTTTTATTCTCAAATTTAGATCATTGTTCTTTTGGTTCTTTAAATTTTTAGTTCCTCAATTACAAAAAATGTCCCCCTGAAATAAAAAAGTCACAATGCATCTGAATAGTCAAAAATCAATTAAGAATGACTAAAAAGAATATTTTTTAAGAGACTAAAATAGAAATTTAAATTTAGGAAACCAGAAATAACATTAACTTAAATTTTCGGGACAAAAATATATTTAATTTTTCTTTGAATGAAAAACTTAGTTTGATCCAAAGTCAGGTTATATTTTAAAGAATAAAATGTAATTATAATTATTAATTATAGTTTAACTATTTTAAATTAATAATCATAATTATACTTAACTTTTTAAAACGCAGGTCCTTCATTCTATAGGAGGCAAATTTAAGATTGTTAGATGCATATTTTTATTTAATTTACTTAAAAAAATATAATTATTTATTTTATACTTATAAAATAAATATTTAAAAAAAAAAGAAAATCACTAACATGATATAGTATTCGTAAGATAATTATATTTTTTAAGTACGTGATTAAGAGCTTAATTCTTAAAAATATATATATATATATATATATATATGTGTATATATATAATATCAGAAGATATTAGTTCTTTAATTAGATTTCGATAACTGAAAATTGCAACCAATAATAACCCTAATTAACATAAAAAGGTAAAAATGGCCCAAAAGAAATTGCTTATTCTTTTGTTTTGTATAGAGAAATAAAATAAGGGTAAAAATATGTAAGTGAAAAAAAGAAAAAAAAGAAAAAAAAATGTTGGTTTGATTTAAGAAAAATTAAGACAAATTAAGTAAAAGAGAAAAGAGAAAAATGAAACAAAATATCATAATCGATTATGTAAAATAAACATATGTAAGTGTTTGAACATGTGTTTAGGATATACACCTAACTGACTCATATCGATCCATGTTCAAGGTTGAAGCTATTATTTGTAAAAAAAAATCACGTTAAAGACGGATGCCTCAATGTCAATCCAAACATGTTGATTATCAATTATATATGTTTTTTAAGCCATTATTTTGTCATTTTCATATAAAATGTAATATAATTTATTGTAATATAAAAATGATCCATTATTATTTTATCATACACCCTTCAGTCAAGTGAACAACGCTTCTGAGACTAGATTCTCATCAATTATTTGCTATTTCGACTTTCTTTTGCACCAAAATTTTTTTATGTAAGATTCACAAATTTTTAAAAAAATTCTCAATACTTCTTCATATGTCAAACTACGAATTTCTTATACTTAGTACATGTTTGAATACTTGTTCATCGGAGAAAACACATGCACGTTCTTGAGCACAAAGAAGTATTTCCTTAATTACTTTTGAAAAAACAGTCATTACATTCAACGAAATGATTTTGTAAACATAATCTTAATCACTTTTCCCTCCTTTTCAACTCATTTCTGATGTGTTTCTCTTCAATCAAATACAACATAAATAAATTTCAGTAACTTGAGAAATTGATCTCTAACTTTCAATTTGGGATACTGCACAATCAAAAAAAGAGAAAAAAAAAGTGAATCACAAACATGCAGAAGAGAATAGAGAGAGAAATTTGAAGAATCATCTTTAGTGGTAGATCTTAAATTGAGATCTTAGACTACTTTTTGGTAGATTCCATAATGTCAAATAGGATTAAAGATCTCTTAAGATCTCTTCCATTTTTTCTTTAATGGTAAATCTCAATTTTGAGATCTTAAGGAGAGAGAAAAATGAAGAAACTTTATTCTTTTTGAACAATGTACAGATCTTAAGAGATCTTCCACAAGAACCCATCCTCCATAATAAAAATCTCTTCAACTCATTTATTGGGAGATATAATGAAAATCAGATCTTAAGTTCAAGATCTTTACTTAAGATCTTGCACTAAAGATACTCTAACTACATAAGGTAACATCAGACTTTTGATACAAGGCCGGTACCAAACATTAACAAGATATCTGAATACAGTGGTAGATGGCAGCCAACAGCATGTGTAGTCTGCCTCGGATGCACAATAACTGCTCCTTTCAATTTCAACGTAATAAGCTATGCCCTATGCTTTAGCATGCAGCTACCTAGCTAGTCTATTCCCAGTTAGAGAGACACAACTATGACAATAATAAAATAAGATGATAAGTTTTATTTGAATAAATAATTAAATTCATCTTAAAACATGTGATTCCATGATAAATTAATTTATGAAAAATAAAAATAAAATTCAATTTTTAATATGTAAAAAATATGATAAATTAATTTTATTATTAAATTTTAAAATTATTTTATTATTAAATTTTAATGTTTAAGAATTAATTTGACAAGAATATATATTTTGAAAATCAATTTGATATTAATTTATAAATTTAAGAATTAATTTGTCATTAAATTATTTGTGATACTAATTTGTTGTATTTTCTACATATTAAAAAAATAAATTTAAATTTTTTATTTTTTAAGAGATTAATTTATCATTGTCTTATATTTTCATAAACAAATTTAACTATTTATTAAGTAAAAGTTGAATGATTATATATTTTGGATTTAAAAATGTATTATATCAACATGATCATGTCTTTGTCATAAATGAATAACGACATATTATTCTCTCGCTACTAATAATCTTCTTAAGATTTTATGAAAGAAACACTGAATAAAAAATAAATATTTAATATTTCAAAATATAAAATATTTAATATTTTTATTTAATAAATAAAAGGGTTATATAGTAAAAAAAAATGTTGCTATAAAATGATTTATCAAAATGATTCTTTATAAATATTACTAAATGTCATATTTTTCATAATTCTTCCTAAATAAAATCGACAACTGTAACATGTACGAGTCTGAAGTTGACAACTTAATCAAAATAGAGACAAAACTGATAAAAGACAAAAGACATTATAAATTAGCTCACCTATCTATTTTCCTGACACACAACCTTGTCTTGACCAAGCTTGATAGCAACCTTTGCTCTGCTGATTTTTATCTTTGCAAATGTCTGTAACCCTCAATATTAGCTAGCTAGTGAACATTAATTATTTCTGTAAGGTTGATATATTCATCAAAATTTGAACTTATATAATATAGTGTCAGTTAGCTGTTTATATTTTATAATAATGGGTGTGAAGAGGACATGCTGATGCAAATGGCTTTATAAATTGAGCATGAAAAATTATAATCTCCAAGCTTGTCTTGAAATGATTTACCATATTGACTCTTGGTCAAATTGAAGATTTCAAATTTATTTTTGTTTTACTCACACAGGAGCTAGCGTTTGGAGACCATTTGGGTAAGAAGGTGTCCCCCACCTATGGTGGAGACACGACTACCACTTAAAACAAGTGGCAGTTGAAGTTTTCAACGGCTGAATCAATTTAGAGCATGCTCGTGTTTCAAAGAATAAAAATATGCTGGCGAAAAAGTTTTAAGAGATAAGTATGTAATTAAAATACAGAATGAATATTGAAGATGAAATTTATATGATTCGTTTTTATAAGAGTGTTCTAACTTTAAGGTACAGATTAACAAAATAAAAATAGTATTATACAAAAAATTTAAAAATAATTTAATATTTGTTTTAAAAGAATTTAAAATGTTTAATCATAATTGATACTCTTGGAGTTTTCATTAATGAAATCATTCTTTTCTGTAGATATTAATAAGGAAATCATTCTTGAACATACAAAAATTAATTTTTACATTAATCAACATTAACTTATTTATTTTCTTAAAAATTAAGTTATTTATTTAGTGATTCTAATTGTATATGTTAATGCGAACTTGCTAATTTAAAGTAATGCTAATTGATGATTTAAATTAAATAATTAAGAAAGTAAAAAAAATATTATTACAATATATTGTGAGATGAAAACGTTTTAAAAAAAATAAAGTTAAGATGCAAACTTTAAAAGATCCTTGATAAATCTACGATATATCCAAATTTATAGATTTTTTTAACATGTTTTAAAGCATTAACTTGGTGGAATATTGTGAGAAAATAATTCATATTATATATTTTTTGTGATTCATGATTTCAATGGTTTAAATGAAAGAAAAAAGCGTGAATAGACTTCTCTTTTCTTGGATTTTTAATGTAGGGAAGATGAACAATAGTGAGAAGCTTCAAATTTTATATCTCCTCTTTGTCAAACTCTAGAAATGTGATTGAAGTCATCTTGGTCCCCGTGAAAAGCTTAAATATAGATCTATATTTTTCATGAAGATTGTTTGATTAGATTCAAGGTGGAACTACAAAAGTTATTGGTATAAGTGGTTTGTCACTTAGGTTTCTTAATCAATATTTGAGATATAATTTTGACTTGACTTGAATATGGAGTGATTATCACTTTATCTAAAAATAGAATAATGATGGAAGGAAATTATACCTCTTGATTATATATAAAAAAAATATAGAAAAAATATACCTCTTGATTCAACGCGGAACATAGACAAAATTGGACTTAAAGTTGAAGATGACGCGTTGTCCTACCAACATCAACGCAAGTGCAATGTTTAAAGAAAAAATATAGATCTATATTTTTCATGAAGAGAGTTTGATTATGATTCCTCTACAACATCGTCAAAAACAAATCGACACAAGTGCAATGTTTTGAGCATATTTAGAGATGCAGATGTTGAATTGTACAGTGTTTGACAGGTGCAAAACATGGGCCTAGCGTGAACGGAGTCCCTGCATATCGCTACTGGACGGGCATTGTTCAGTGTCGAGTGCGTAATGTTCACTGCTTAACGTTGAGGCGAACTAGATTTCTGGAAAATTTCGTGTCTGGCGCGATTCGTCTAAGAAATTATATCATTGGGGACAATTTTTTTAATCTTCCTAGGACTAGAAGCGAGAAAGACTTCGAAGTTCGAAGAACCATTACTGGTGGTAGAGAAAAAATGAGAAGAGAAAAAACTAAAAAGAAAAAGTTATAATTAATTTTTTTAATTTTTTTTCCTTTTATTAAAAAAATATTGGTTAAAGAACTAAAAAAAATATTTATTATCAAAATCATAGGAAAACATAAAAAAAAAATTATAGACAAAACAATTTGTATATCTCAATAATTTTTTTTCTTTTTAATTTTTTAACCAATACTCTTGGGACATGGGTTAGTATTTTTCAAAAAATTATTACTCATTATTTTTTTCATACAAAGTTTTGATAAACCTATGTTTGCCCTGCAGATACCTGTACAATCGCCTGATCACATCTAATATGACATTGATATGTTTAACTCAACAAACTGCTTCTGTCTGAAGTTAAAAGTTACCAACGAAGAGTTCTGTGCCTAGGACTAGGTGTTTTCGTAGCTAAAATCTGAAAAGGATTTCCTATCTTTGTCTCTTAAAACACATCTGTCATCGCTTTATCATTCCTCTCCTAAAATAATTTTTATTCCTATTTCCTTATATATTGTGTTCATAGTAGAATAAGAAAATGGGTCAAACTCAGATATAGCTCGTTGATTTTCGAGCTTAAGTCACAATAATCACTCCTTGATGACGGAGTCTACAATACGAAAGTGAAACCTGTGCGTAACTTACGAATGAGTAACTTGCGCCGTTCGATTGAGGGCTTCTTTTTTATTTTACTTTTTATTTTTCTTTTTTGTTGCCATTTACCAAAACACCCTCATCTTCCTCATCACCTCCCATCGCCGTCAGCTACTAGGTGTGGCTGCGGGAGGAACACAGCAACAACTTCCGACGAGCCTCCGCGCCACTCTGACATACTCCATTCGCCGCTGCGTCCAACAAAACTCAGCACCAATGAGTCAAGACTCGGTCTCGAGTGAAGCGACCCGTCGCCAACAACGCCAAGCCCAAATCCACCACCAACAATAAGGAAACCGAATTGGGTTCAGCTGAACCGAGTTACGTGGTATGGAGCTGGCGACAGTGGTCTTCGAAGACGTCGAGGACAGAAGCTAGATGAGGCGCTCTATGCCAGCAGCCTCCGCGTTCCTTGCCGAGGGTGTTGCTATGTTCTTGTAGCCACTCGGTGTTGTCGTCGACGGTGTAGCTGGGAGATGATGGTGGACGGTGGTATTGGTAGAAGAAGATCGGGGAGAGAGAAGAGAGGTAAAAGGAAAGGGTAAATGGGGAAAAGCAAACAAAGGTAGAGAAAAAAAAAAAGAAAAAAGAAAAAATTGGAACAGTTTGATAAAAATTCAAATAAATCGCACGGTTATAATTTCTTTCGGACGGTACGCAGGAGTTTTCCTTTCGTACCGTAGACTCTGTCCTCCTTGATGGGTGATTCATGTAAAACAGAAAAATGTAAAGTGGAGAATCACGTACCTCTAAAAAGGGTTTAATACTGAATATTGATAAATAAAAAAATCACCTTCCTCTAAACTCCAAAACAATCTCAGCTTCCTTGGCTAACTACTACATTCTCAGTACCTCATCATGCACAACCGGCCTCCCGCCTACATTCCTAGAAAGGGGAAGAAAGTGTGGCAACATAAGCGTGAAACAATAACGTGGCTATAAAAACCAAGCAAACTGAGATGTCATAGCATTCATCACACACAATCACAAACAGTAAACATTCGAGCAAAATCTCATCCTTTCCCTAATGGCTATCTGGTTTGTGATCCTTCTTACATTCTTTGCCATTGGTGAATCTCAGTCCACAATGTCATTCAACCAAACCGACCTGCAGGTAGCCATGACTGACATGAGAAGTCGGTCCTACTATGGATTTGTCATCCTCCTCAAAATACTCAGCAGCCAGCCCAACTCACTGCAAAACAATGATTTGACATTCCTAATGCCAAATGATGATGAACTATCTCAATTCTCAATAGCTCTAGACCAGCTTCATGATTTCATACTCAGCCATTCTATTCCAACACCATTAGTGCTCAGCCATCTATTACATTTTCCAAATGGCTCTGTGGTTCCCTCTAGCGTTCCAAGCAGGGTGATCAGCATCACCAACGGTGGGAGAACAGGTTTGTTTGTCAACAATGCAAGGATTGTCACACCAAATGTGTGCCAAAACTCTTCCATAAGATGCCACGGAATCAGTGCTGCTTTGACATTTGACAACATGGTGCCTTCCCACCGAGCTCCAAAACCAAAGAAAGACCCAAAGAACAGCAGTGTGAGAAACCCATCCTTATCTGTCAAAAAGATGAATATCCCACCTTTCCAGTAAGGAGAGAAAAATACTTTGCCCTTCAGCTGTAATGTCATTTCGTTTTATCAATAACATAACATTACTTTTACTTTGTCTCCACAATGATCTATTTGGCCTGTAGTCCTGATCCAACTCACTCACCACAATGTTAAACATATTGACTAACTAATTAGATTCCACAAATCAAGAAACAATCAATAATTTGTCACAAATGCGTATTCATACATACACCGCATAGAGCAAACCAAATTTCAAACTGAGTTAAGCTTTAGTTACTAGTACCTCTTCGATCTACAAAAGGCTTACAATGCTTGAACCTAATGGAATTAGACTAACTCTTCATCAATTGTGCAACATAATAACATTGCTATAATATGTAAAAGATTATAACATACACTGAACCAGTACTCATGGGTTTGTTCTGAAAGGATGGGACTCATTAGATTGACCGTCTGCCTTCGAAGGAACACTGTAGAGAAGATCATGGATTTTGGAATACATCAGCATTGGAGATGGGTCACCCCCACTACTGCTCTGTGATACACGAGAAGTCTCCTGCAATTTGATCTTCTCATACAGATATTGCTTCTCAGCCTCAGCCTCACTTAATTTTTGCTTCAAATAGTTGCTAGTATATTCTTCCTCTGATTTATCTGACTTGGCAAGAGCAATCCTCTGGAGCCGCTCTGCCTCTCTTTTAGCCTCGTTAGACTTTAACTGGAACATATCAGCCTCTGCATTTTTAAGCCTCACAATTCTCTCCAGTTCTTCAATCTGTAACTTCTTTTTTTGCGTGTCCATTTTCAGTTCTCCTGCTTCTCTGGCCTTGTCTGCTAATTCACGTTCACAAGCATCAAAAGCCAAGCGAGCCTTCTTGAACATTCTCATCTTCTCATCAGCTACTATTTCCATCTTTGTTATAGCCTCATGCACCACTTCAGCAATTCTATTGCATGCCTCCTGGGGAGCAATCAGCCTTCCACTTTCTGCATTTTCCAGGCTTTTTGGAGAGTCCAGGTCAAGCTCTTCATATATTAAAAGCATTGGTTAAAACAAGAAGAAAGGATAATTAATAAAGTAATAGAATTAATTTTATTGATTATACATGTTTTTAACTATGCAAATCACAATTTCATTCCTAGATATCTTCAAATTCAGGTTTTAATGAAGAGAAAGCAGGAAGTTTGGAGATAACCTCAAAGTATAGTCTAAAAGCTTCTTTTTTTAATCATTCCTAACACAGTTTTAATGAAATTTCAACTTTTCAGTACAAACAAATACTACTATGATATGAACATAGTAAATGGGCCCAAAAAAAAATACCAAAAACAATAATGTTGTATTCACACTATGTGCATGTGCATCCATGTGCGTGTAGCCTATGTCAAGGCAGAAACTTTAAAACTACAATTTGCAGGTGAACTAGAAAACTTGTACCTTGGAAAACCATCAATATTGCCCTGCATGCTGCCTTAGATTCCACTTTCCCACTTTTCAATTTTTCCTTGAGATCATCACACTTCCAATAAAGTTTCCTCCCTCGTGGGTCTTTACTACCATGAAAGATCCTACTGACAAAATCAAGTTCCCTCATCAAGGCCTCTCCATCCCATGATGGTGCACAATGCTGGAAGACATCTTTAACCCAACCCAGAAGTTCTGAAGTCCTGTTACATGCTTGACACCTGAAAACCATTTCACTTGGCCCTGCTCCATTCTTTGCGGAAGGGCCCATACAAATAAGTTGCTCACGTATGGCACAGTCTGTGTGAGTCCAATGAGAACACAAATCACATCCAATCCAGCGGCATGTATTTACTTCAAAGTCAAACTTGCTGCAGATAACACACATGCAAAGATTGCAGAAACCATTGCCATTAGTGCACGTCTCACAGGTACAATCTTCAGCAGGAAGTTGGTTTTGGCAAGCGATGTTTCTGCATCTCTTGTACACAAATATTTCAATCAGTGATGTTTGTGATAGACTGATGCTAGGATGTAAATATCCCTGAATTCCAGTATTTATTGCAACAAGGATTTCAAGCTGTACACGATGTGCTCTTATCAATGTCTTGGCTGTTAAATCAGATCTACTCTGGACAAGCTTTTGCAAAATGAAATATTCTTCTCTATGCTGTGAGCCATTCCCTCCCTCAAGGATAACTCGAAGTCCATTTTTCAGTTCCTCAAGAAATTCGTCAGGTAAAAGATGCATTTTCTCACATATTATATCAACTCGTTCTCTTGCAATGTCCTGAAGACTAATTTTGTCTGCACTAGAAACACGGCGAGTAACTAACTGATCAGGACAATCCATCTCTGCTTTTCCATTCTCCATCTTCTTTGCAGCAATTGCATCAGCAGTAGGCCAAGTTTCTTGAGAACTGGCACTTTCAGTAGGAGATTCACGGAGATTGTCAGAGTTTGCTCTAGGCTCCTCGGGATAAAGGCGGGGATCCGAAGAAACTAGAGATAGAGAGGTTTGTCGTCCTCCAACCCGTGACTGCTGTGGTGGAGGGAGCATTTTTTTTTCTTTTTCACAAAGGCTTCTGTTTTTTGTTAGAGCCTGGTGACCTACCCAAAAAATATTTACTTAGTCAGTAACTAGCAAAGGTGATTATATACCACTGCACATGATTATCACATATTCTTTGTTATGCTACAAATAGTTAAGTACTAAAATGTTACAAATGAGCGAGGAACTTGAGAAAATTCAAAATCTGCTAAAAGTTGCAGGCTTACAGCCTTTCATCCTCTGCCCCCACTCCACATAAACCTCCAAAACACAGAAACATTACAAAAGACAAAG
>PYAF01000570.1:407272-431263 GCA_007407185.1 Glycine tomentella
ATACATTCGAAAAAACATATCATAATCTACACAATAATCACAGGAAAATCCATCAGTGATAACGGAAAAGAAGAAAAATTAGAAAGTTTAATACCCGTGATTTGACTCTTGATTCTATTGTGCAACAAGCTTCTTATCAAATAAAGAAGCTTGAGAGATATGCAATCTCTCACATAAACTATGATGTCACACAAGTTCACTCATCAACTCAAACAATAGATCAAATGATAAAGATGCAAGTTGAACGACCCAGCACAGAAAGTTGACATTAAAATTGAGACATAAAAGTCGCTGCAAAAATATCCTTGAAAAAATAAGAATGATAATTTGAATTAAGAAGGAGAGGAAGGTTACCAGAGAGAGGAGAAGAAAAATGGAAAGAAGGCTAATCGATTGCAGTATGTATCTTCCTTGTTTAAAAAAATGGGGGATCAAAGAAGAGAAATGGGTTGCTTAGGTCAAAACAGGAATGGTTTGTTTGCCCATTTTACCCTGACCGGTTCAGACCGGGAAAAGGACGGAACCGGCGAATTAAGAAGAACACGACAAAATAGAATAATCAAATTGATTTTATTTTTTATTTGAACTGTGGAAGTGGGAAGGAAGGTGGTCTGGTCTTGTTTTCCAACGATGACTGGTTCACACGGTTGACTAGCGTTACATATTTACTTATTCATAATTGTGCCATCTTTTTCTTGTTGGGCAAAAGCGTTAATTAACTCTGTCAAGTACCGTTAATTTTCCACCAAATTATGCCAAGTCATTACAACGCTCCTAATGGAAACCATTACTCTTCAGTTTCATTACGACGGGTAAGTATGATTGAAACAATTTCAATTTCATTATACTATTACTGTTCAGTGCTTCTTTCCTTGGTTTCTGAATTATCATGAATTGTTGAATGGTTTGCTTTTATAAATTCTTTACTTTCGTTTATTTTATTTTTTTCATCTTTTGTCACGAATTCCCTTTACCTTCCTTTATGATTACATAACATAATAATTGGGACCCGGACCAAGTTTTTCTTCTTCTAATTTTTATATACATTAATTGTAGCTTAATAGTCTATTTTTACTTATGCCATCACATTATAAATCATAAGGTGAAAAAAAACATCTACATTTTCTCTACATCTCATCTCATTTAATATAAAAAATATTCACAGCTAAATCTTAAATTAAAATTTTAGATTATTTTTTAGTAGACTGTATAGTATCATATAAAATTAAAGATTTCTCAAGATCTTTTTCATTTTTTTCTTTAATGATAGATCTCATTTTGAGATGAGAGAAAAAGGAAAAAAACTTATTCTTTTTTGAATAATGTGCAGATCTTAAGAGATTTTTACAAGAACTCATTCTCCATGTTAAAGATGTATTCAACTTCTTTATTAAGAAATCTAATAAAGATCAAATCTTGAACTTAATATCATTGTTGAAAATCTTGCAATAATTTTATTTCTCTCCTAAATTAGTTGAGAAGTAATGTACATAAATTATATATAATTGTTGCACAAGAGACCTCCTAGTCCTAGATCTTCTTTCACTTGACAAAGTGCAAGAAAAACATTCACACAACTTCATTGGCCGCCTCCACCACTGCACAAGCCAACCAAGTCGATCAGTGTGCGTATAACAAATCAAGAGACAAGTGACCTAGGAATTTCCTATATTCAGATGCACCATCCGTGATGCTCATATGAAGCTTTTGCTCCTCTGCAAAACTGTCCTCCATGACCAACCACCAAGAGATACACCCTTCACTATTTTCTGGATCAACACTTGCAACCAGGCCAAGTGTTTCACCCTGCTCCAGCTCAAAAGATAGGCATAAGAAGTCTCGATTTGCTTTTATCCCAACCATCATAGCTTCCTGATAGAGCCAATTAATAATTTGGCTCGCAACCTGCATGATTTCAGTTGCAGTAATAAGCTTGATGTATAAATATAATTACACGTAAGACTCACATATATGCAAATTCTCCACTTAGGAATACGAAAGTCACTGCAATGACATCAATTTTTTTTTTTTCGCTTTACCTGCTGCAAAATAATCACAGAAAGATCAGCTAAGTTGCAGTTATATTTGTTTATTGAATGGGTTCCTCAAACTTTCCCTTGAACAGGCCTGCGACATTTGGAGAACCTTCAGCTTTAACGTTGATGCAATCATCATTGACCACCACCTTAGTCCAAAACTGACGCTTGCCATCATTTTTCTCATAATAATCTGATGTTTTGGCTTGGCTACCACGAAGAATAGATTGAGGAACCTCCATGTAGAGTGTACATGACGAAGCCCGAGAATGCCATGTGGGATTAGAAATTAGCTGTAGATATGGGACCTTGCATACCTGCAGGTATCAAAAACTTAACAAAATGTCCATTTTAAAACCAACTAAAGTCAAATTCGGAAAGAGTCATACCACGTTTTCCAGCTCTGCAAGAAGTTTGGTTGAAAATATCCTGTGAGCCAAAGATTTAAAAAAAAAAAAAATGACCAAGAAGACTGGATCCATCCTTTTCCAGTAAACCACAAGATGATCATAATAGTGTGTGCATGTCTTATGTCTAAGCATTTAAATTCCAACACAACTATCATGTAACAAAGACCCATTTCCTCTCTCCTTTGGCATTATGAATTTTCAATATTAGTTAGCTAAAGCCTCAACCACCTAGGAGAAAATTGAAGGAGCTAAAAGCTACATGCAGATAGCATCAACATGAGAAATTAAGCAAAACTGACTTGGGCATCAATAGAAATTTTGGTAAAACTGATGTCAAGCACATCACACATCAATGCAAAAAATAGATCAGACAATCCGGGTGTAAAACAATGGAGCCTAAAATACATTTATCATGCCATGCATAATCATTCATCAAAAACAAATTTCATTTCCAAAACGTGATGTAAATCTTATAAGTAAGCATAGTTATTGTTAAGATAACTCTATGAGAGGGCTTAATTTATGAAAAATATATTTAAGTTCAGCACACAAGACCTTCAAAATTTATGCACTAAATGTCAGCATCGATGAAAGCTATTGATTGAAAACTATGATTTCATATCTAACAATACCCTTCCAATTATTCTAATATTTTATGTTGTAACTATAGAAGATATCATTTGCCAAAAAGGTTAATTGCAGGAGTAATTATTAAAATTTAACTTATTCAATTGAGACAAGAAAATATAATCAACCTTAAAATACTAAAGAAAATTAACCTCTTCAATATAGTCAAATCACATATAATAGTTTTTTCCTTCATTATATTTCTCCTTTATCCTCTACACAATCTGTAAAATAGGCAATTTGGCATGTTGCTGGAATCTTGTAATACATCAGCACCACAATTTAGATTGTTCCAAATTTCCATTGACCATGTACTGAACAACCTTTCAGGGAAAAAAGTAACGGAATTCAATGCATTTACCCAGTTGTTATTTTATATCATTGCCTGATAAATGAATATATTGGGGGAAATATATCAAATTGTGTTATAATCAGCATAGAACTTACCACAAGCCATTGTTGGCTGGCTACTTTTTCAGTTAGGGATGTGCATGGATATATTTGTGGATAAAATTTGTAATATATATAAACAGAAAAAAGATAGACATTTTTTTACTGGATCAAACATCACGGATTTCTTTCGATGCACTTGATAAAGACAATGATAGATATCTAAATAAGTATGGATGAATAATTTAAGCAATATTTATTTTTGTTAATAAGATGGTAGAGACAAATATTAAAGTATATAAGTTGTTTTTTATTATTATTTGTAAGAATCAAACACAATCGTAAGAAATTTACAACAACTTTCACATATTGTTCGATCACTTGAGTTAAACTACTCGTTGATACATTAAAGTATTTGTTTTACTACACTCGTTAAATACTTGTTGTAATAAAATTATTTAAATATTTTTGTTAAAAATTATTTTGGATTTGTGAAATTTAAATATTATATTTTATTAGTTTTTATTTGAACTTATAGAATTGAATTATCTTCAAGGACGGTTCCTGGAATCTTTTTTCATTATTGGGAATGTTATTTCCAAGATATTTCTGGATATTTAAAAAAAAAACATTTTTTTAACAATTAAAATTGATTGAAAATCTTTTTTATATTTCCACAAATATTCTTAAAATGTGTTTGGTTCACATTATTTTTCCTAAGAATGTATGTTATAGTACTAAAATATTTTTTTATATATAAAATAACTCATTATATACACCTACACAATAATACACGAGATCCAGTTTGCAAATAACATTGAAGAATCTTATAAATTTTTCTAATAAATTTCTTAACCACATTTTACTATTAAAGAAACGCATACCCTTGTAAAAGACAAACAACACAACAAGACACATATAACAAAACTTTAAACAAACTCCAAGTAAACCAAAAACACAATCGATAAACTGCATTCATATCAATAATTAAATTTTAAAAACAAAATGCAACATACTTGTCTTCGGTCTTTAAATTCACACCCTTTGTTATCAAAGTTGAATCATAGAATCTGAAATACTAACTTATAAATTTAGGTATTGATACTGATATTATAATAGAATTTTTACATAATTAATACGATTCTCATCTCATAAAAATTTATATTCTCATTCTCTTTTCATGAGAATCATCTCAATACAATATTAATATAAACATGAATATCTCACTTTTTAAAAAAATAAAAGACATGGAAGAGTATTTTTCAATTACCTATAAATAAATGTGGAAATATACGTTCTGATCTCCTCATTTCTCGAAATCCTTAAAAGGATTTGAATGAACAAACACTCCCTAAAGTTTATTAAGTTTTGTTTGAATTCATGGGACTGAAGTATTTTAATATTTAAATTAGTTTCTAAAATAAAGTATAATAATTAATATAATTGTGTTGAGTGTTTAAATAACTTTAGTTTTGACCTTTAAATTATTTTTTAAAGAAATGGTTAAAAAATAAATAAAAATTATAGTTAAAGCATCTAAATATCCACATATATTTGCGAATATTAAAAAAATTGTAAGATGGTCGTGAGTAACTCTTGTTCTATCTGCAATGATGTTAAGATGGTCCTCTTCCATCTCCTCCGCCACACCCTTCACCTCTTCAACCAACCATACTCCTCCAAAGACACGTCGTCGTTTTCGGGTGGAGTCGTTGAAGCGGAGTTCGAAACCAGCGTCTGTGGAGTTGGTGAAGGACCCCAATAAGGACTTGTGCCGCATTCTCCGAACCGAAGCCGCCATCAGAGGCGTTCAGAACAAGGCCAAGTCTTCCTCCCACAAACAGCTCTGGCCCAAGGCCCTTCTCGAAGCCCTCGACGACGCCATCAAACGCTGTCGTTCGCACTCCGCTCTCGAGGCCAGTAATTAATTGATTTTAGGATTAACATTCTCTGTGTCTGAACTCTGAAACAAGTAATTATGACTGATTATTATTATTATTATTATTATTATTATCATTATCATTTGCAGATTTTTGCACTCCTTCGTAAGCAATACTGGTATCAACCACGATGCCAAACGTATGCAAAGCTTTTGATGATGCTTGGCAAGTGCAGGCAGCCTGAAGAGGCTTCTCTGCTCTTTGAGATCATGTTGTCTGAAGGCCTTAAACCTACTGTTGATGTCTACACTGCTCTTGCAAGTGCTTATGGTCAAAGTGGACTCCTTGATCAGGCTTTTTCTACTGTTGAAGATATGAAATCAGTTGTTGACTGCGAGCCGGATGTATATACTTATTCTATTCTTATCCGTTGTTGTGCGAAATTTCGTCGTTTTGATCTGATTGAACATGTTCTATCAGAGATGTCGTATCTGGGCATCGAATGTAATTGTGTGACTTATAATTCTATCATTGATGGATATGGTAAGGCTGGCATGTTTGAACAGATGGATGATGCATTGAATAATATGATTGAAAACTGCAACTCCCACCCGGATGTTTTCACGCTGAATTCTTTCGTTGGAGCATATGGAAATGCTGGGCAACTCGATAAGATGGAGAAGTGGTATGATGAATTTCAGCTAATGGGGATAAAGCCAGACATCACGACGTTCAATACGATGATAAAGTCCTATGGAAAAGCTGGCATGTATGAGAAGATGAAGACTGTTATGGATTTCATGGAGAGAAGGTTTTTCACTCCAACGATCGTTACATATAATACTGTCATTGAGGTGTTTGGCAAAGCTGGAGAGATTGAGAAAATGGATCAACACTTTCTGAAGATGAAGCATCTAGGAGTGAAGCCTAATTCTATAACTTATTGCTCACTTGTTAGTGCTTATAGCAAAGTTGGGCGCTTTGACAAAGTTGACTCTATCATGAGGCATGTTGAAAATTCTGATGTAGTATTGGATACTCCCTTCTTTAATTGCATAATTAGTGCCTATGGTCAGGCTGGCGACTTAAAAAAGATGGGCGAGTTATTCTTGGCTATGAGAGAAAGAAAATGTGAACCTGATAACATCACTTTCGCTTGCATGATCCAGGCATACAACACCGAAGGCATGACTGAGGCTGCTCAAAACTTGGAAAACATGATGATTTCTGCCAAAAGTAGCTTGGGTATGTTGTGCTATTTGTTCTTTGATTCCTTTTCTATGTTTTCTATGTTTGGTCCGTCCTATTGTGCTTGGTAGGAAATGCCTAATCTAATAAGCATTCCTTGGTATTCGAGTGCATGCAACTATTGTGCAGGACAATGTTAGATGCCTATTAGTGTTAGTCTGTAAGTGATATAGTCAGCTAGTTAGGTTGGGCTGAGACTGGCAAAGAAATAAGGCATAATGTAAAAATCATGCAAAGAGGCTCTATAAATCTATATATGCTGTTAATTTATCAGGTGTATTCATCTTCTCAACCTTGTTATGCGAAAGTAGCAGTTATACATAGGTCTAGAGGGAGGGGGGTAAGTGGGTTGAGTTTGGCATTCTGTTTTGTATCAATATAAATGAGGAATTGCTGAGGCATGTGGGTGGAATATAGTTTTCTTCTAGTCCATGGGAGGCAGACCATTTGTTCTCTTTGCCTTTATATATTTTCTTGTTTTCTGCAATAGTAATGCCTGAGTTTTGCTTTTCACTAATTGATTCATTATCCCTTGAATAATTTTTATATCATCATTCATCAACACACCTTACCTAATGTTTGATCAACAGGCACTAAGTTGATTGGATGCTAGCATAGATAATTGTGATTCAAGACTTAACAATTCTACTGATGGTGACCCTGACTTGGAAATCTTTGAGAACTTCAGCAGGTAAGCATAGATTCTTCATAAGTACATTACTATTCTGAAGGAATTTATTTTACCTGTCAATTTGGAAGTCATTTACTGTATTATGTTCAGGAAAACATAGCTTCCTACTTTTATTCATAGTTAGTTGGATAACATAATCCATTAAAAGCATTGTTTTCACTGAATTCTCCTTTTCCTTCTTATAGCTCCTTATATTCTACTGTGCCCAAAATTCACAAGATAGAAGCCTGTATAAACTGAATGTATGCTTAAGTCTGAAATGTAACCCAACACCTTCAAAACACTTTCATAGTCATCAAAGGTACCTTAAAATCTATTGAGTACTGTATCAAGCAGCCAATTGCAGAAGGTATCTTTTGATCCAAAGAGGATGCCTATCATTCAAATAGAATTCCTTCTCTTGTGGAACACCCTGTTTTGTTCTTTTCAAAGGAAGTTGTTCTTTCTTTTTTGTTTCATATTGAAATCTTATGTTTTGGATTTTAAGATGATTCCTTTACTGGTTTTCAATCTAATCAGTATATGTGAATCTCTCTTGAGCATGGAAAATTTTTAGTCTGTATGTCACCTGATTTTATCATCAGTTTCAACTTTTAATTGTACTAACATGCCTTTGTCATGTTAAGTACACAATTGTTTGTCATTGCCTGAAAAGTGAATCAGGAAGACCACAAAGTTTATTTGATAACTGGTTGGTCCAATAACTTTGGGTTTTGTTTGAGGGTAAAAAGTGGGAGAATTTTTGGGTAGAATTTTTAAGGAAGAGAGTTTTATAGAAGTAATATTTCATTGGGGGATGTTTTTTTTTTACCCTATTATTAGGGTGAAACTTCACCCCCCTCCCCATAACAAACAATTATTGTTCTTTCTAATTTCTCATTCTCTTGATCGCCCAATTGTTTCTTCCCGTGTGTCAAATGTGTCTGTGCTGCCGGGGTGACTTTAACCAATACAGTCTTTTGCTTCATCACTCTTAAACTTTGCTGAATTTGGAAATTTGTGTTTCCTGCAGGGAATCTATAGATGATATAGCATTGGAGTGCGCGTTGCATGAAGATATAAAAAATGTTGGGTTTATTTATCATAATCTGAAGTGTAGTTTCAATCATCAAATTTGGTGTCCTGCATACCATCATGTATGCAACTCAGTCAACCAATTGGGTTGGGCGTTCAATTTTGAAAGACAGACTACGATGCCAGTGCTTTGCAGTCTATACAGCTCATACCCACCTCGCTTACCGATGTTGCAATGTGCCATATGGATGGGTTGTTGCAGCCCAAATTGCCAATAATACCGTAGTGTATCACGAAAAATGCTAGTAACACTAACATTTTTCTTTTGACATACTCTCTTCTATTGGGTGAAATTTATGTTGGTCCCATTAAATATGCAAGTCACTTCTCATTTAGTGGGTTTCATTCCAAAACTAGTAGGACCTACATGAATTTTAACAAGTAGAAAATAGTGTTACAAAGGAAGTGTTGGTGTTTTATTTGCACTTTTCTTTATACCACTAAAAGACCCCAAAGCAAATGAGTTGTGCACCAAGTGTTTGCATAGTTTGTCAATAATGTATGAAGTGTAATAAAGTCCATCCATTGAATTGTTAAATAAATGTGCTTCTCTACCCATGGATTTGTCATTACTTGAATGTATTATTACTATTTCGTGTACCAAACTCTTTTTTAAGGTAATTTAAAATTCTTTTATGTTTTGAGCATAATGTATCATAAGTCATTACTCTTTGCCAAGAAAACTCATTTTCATTGCCATGAATACTTTGACTACAATGCCTTACGGAGGGAGGAGATCCCCTGAGGAAAGATTATCAAATTATTATTAAATATGTTATTAATTTTTTGGATTAATATTATTTTGCATGCTCACAAGGAACATAATGGGTTTCATTTTTCTTCGTTTATGTTTTTTTCTTCTTCATAAAGCAGCACGGTTTTTTCAACAAAAAAGAATGTTGTTCATAACATATTCATTTTGATCATTGATTTTTTTTTTTTCCTTTATGCATTGGACGCCTAGTATTTAATGGTCAAATTGAGAGGGCCATGCAAGCATAACATCTTTCCTGGTTTGAGGCTACTAGTATTTATAATAGGATTTATCTATCTTGTACAAATTTGCATGAGTTTGCATAGGATAGAAAAATCTTATGCACATTTGCACGAGTTTGCCCAGGTTAAACATCATTAATTATCCACTTTCCATCATTTTTAACTAACCGATTAATTATGATTTATATTTATTACTACATATGAACTCTTTAAAATTTCTCTCTTCCCACCAAAAATTTCTCTCCTGTTAAGTAAGTATTGCATCGTAGCAAGAAATAAATGGGTAACGTGATTTTTAAAACAAGGTTGTTCTCCAGGGAGAATATAAACAAGAAAATGACTATGAGAAAAGAAGATTTCCAGGCCATGTTAGCTACAAGGTAAGGAAGTAAAAGTGTATGAAAGATTGCCACAACCATGCTCTTTTTATATGCAAGGATTACTTGCTTATACCATTCTTCTAGAGGTGGATGTGTTGTTTGGTAATTGGTATATAATATATGTTTTCTTATTTGAGATGGGACGGTGGAAAATTTCCATACTTGGATGGACTTTCAATTCATCATGTAATACTCTTTGCACTTGTGTCTTTTAATCAATGCATTTTTAATTTGCCTGAAAAAAGTTACGCACATTGTGGTCTGAGTTTTCCATACTTTTATGGGCCTTCAATTCATCATGTAATACTCTTTTTATCTACAGAGATGGAATACTTGAATGCACTTTATGAATGATCTCATAAATTTGAAAATTCATTTGCCTATGTCTTTATCCACTTTCAATATTAAATCAAAGTTGAGATATGCTTACAATCTTTGCACCCAATTCTAATTTTTGTTTCTACTCCATTTTTTGGTGTGGAGGGGAGACAGTAGGAGAAAATATTGTTGTTGTAAGTTGCAGACGTTTGTCCAACAACAGAGAAGGGGTCATTGATAGTCGCAGCAGAAGCAGAATCCCTCGATGATGATGTCGATGTTGGTCAGGGTGAGCTACTCTTGGCTGAAGTAGTCGTGGGTTTGGGAATCATCCAGATAGTATTGGTTGTACTTGCATGGATGTGTGGGTGATGAACAACATGACTCATTTCCTATAACCAATTTCAGTTGAGCGCACCGTGGAGCTTGGCATTCAACTTCCTAATAAGATGAGGACTACATTCTATTATCGTATACATCTTTCTGTGGATAACCATCAATGCAGTTGAGTTCTCCATGAGTCCAATGTCAATCCCTGTGTCATAGACAAGTGTATGGTCCTTCTTTGGTGTCCCTATATCAACCACAACAACATAGTTCAAACTTCAAAGTATTAACAATTGAACCACGATAGAATGGTATGTTGACAGACACCAATTCCTCCCCATCCTCATTATCACGCCTGAGCCTGGACTCAATGGAATCTACTCTGCTTGTACAGATTCAGCACATCAGTGGCTAACTTAGCTCCCAGATTAAGATGGGAACATGACCCCTCTTTGTTGACCAATTCCATTGATCCTTTTCTTTTCAAACCTGAAGCAAAAAATTACGAACAATTGTTATAAATTTGAATTTAAGAGGACAAGTTTGTGTCTAGTTTGCGAGGGTCAAATTGAGAGGCCATTGACCCCACTCATTGATGCTGTGGACAAAACGCGTTTAGGCCCACATTAGGGTGCTAAGGCGCAAATGGGTCAGTGTGCGGGTGTTGGGATTGGGATGCAAAAAGGGTGAAGGAAAGGGGTGGGTGTGATGGAGAAAGGGGGAGGCAAGAATGAGGTATTTCGTAACGACCCTGAGAAGGGTAATAAGTGGGTTGGGTGCCACCACAACAAGGAGCGCGACGAGCGTGGCCTCATCAAATCACGATTGAATGATTGAAAGGTGATCTTTGCCAACCGTAGGCCTCATCAATCATCAACTCGAATTGGGATAAGGAAGGCGACGACAATGAGATCGTCAACACAATAAGCGCTGTAGGTGATGTCACCAAGAACGACGGTTTTCAAGCACTGTAGCTTTTGACTTCTCCATCGCAACCCTTTTCTTTTCTCTTCTTTGCTACCCCCTTTCTAACGTTGTCATTGTTAGTGATGGTGGCTTCACTTTTTTGGTGGGAGTTGTGTCTTTACATGTCTTTTGGGAGGGGCAGGAACCAAAAGCCCAGATCAGATTTAATGGATCCACCAAAAACAGAACAGATTTATTGGACCAAAGTACAACGCATAATCTTTTTTGTCGCAACTGTTCCATTGAAATAATTCTTTATCTCATGCTGCCACAGCATATTTATCCAAATTATTATAGTATCTATTTTTCTCCAAACAAAAGAATTCTTGGTTATGCTGGAAAACTGGATGTTTTCTAATCACAACGGAAAGGATAACTATAAATATTACTTTGGTAAAAAAAAAACTAAATGTTACTATCAATACCCATGTTCTTCAAGAATACAATTTCACACGTAAGCAGTGTTAAAAGAAAGAACAGAAAGTAACGGGAAGAAAACAAAAATGTCCACATGACTGTCCTCTCACTTCTGACCACCAGCCTCAGTTGGTTCAACCACCTCAGCTTCTACAGTTTCTGGGGTATGGGGCCGGGTTACCGTGGACTGGAACTGACCAGGTGTGGACCATTTACCAGTGAGAGCCATACCCATCATCTCATATATCTTTCCTCCGAGTTGTGCTGGATTATCAGGCTGCACACCAACAAACAACCAAAAGACACAAGTTTAGGATTTCACAATGGAAACTTGAATGAAATTCAATAATATGATGCCATGAGTTTACCGTAAAACCACTGGAAACTAAAGCAGCATCATACAAAAGATCAATAGCTCTGAGGGCATCTTCATCGTCGGGATTTGTTTTAAATGCATCCTGAAAATTATCCATCAAGATTACGATACCATAATTTCAATTTGTAATCATTACAAAGAAAAGAAGTGGGGATTCTCCATTTATCGTACATCCAAGTTCCTGATAATAGAATGGTCAGGGTTGATCTCAAACACCCTTCTGCTCCTCATGAATTCCAAACTGGATGCATCACCCATAGATTGTGCCTTCATCAGCCTGCAGTAAGTGTGATTACATACTGAACATTGCTACTCAAACTTTCAAAATACATCATTTAATATCAAAGAAAAAAGAAGACAACCTTTCCATGTTTGCAGACCAACCAAATTTTCCAGACACCAGGACACAAGGTGAAGAGCTAAGCCGGTTTGAAATTTGCACACTTGCAACTTTATCTCCCAATCGTTTCTTGATCCAGTCACATGTTTGGCCAAATTCCTGCTTCATTTCCTTTTCCTTTTTCTCATTCTTATCACCTGCAAAAACAACAAACTATCAACATCAACATCAACATTAACAACACCTTTAACCCAAGCTAATTGAGGTGTTGATGGTAGATGAACCCAATGATAGATACGAGAAGGTTTAGAAAAAAAAAAAAAGTGGAAGGGGGAGGGAAAAGGGAAGCGGAGGGGAAATTAAGATAAAAGAAAGAACAAACTTTATGTAACAAATTTGAACATTAAACAAGAACCAAGTTACGAATTCACACCATTGTCAACATTAAAATTTGCTCAAAAGAGAGACTAACAAATATTTGGTTAACAAAACACGAGTTTTTGTCCAATCAAATTATTGAAAGTTTAAAGAAGAAAGAAGTTAACCTAGATCCAAGTCTTCCTTGCTAATGTCAACAAAATTCTTTTCCTTGTATGATTTAAGATTTTGAATAGCAACTTCATCTATTGGATCCACCAAAAACAGAACCTGGAAAAGTACAATACAAAAAACACCATATATATTAATTGATAGAAATAAGTACTCAAAAGTTAAAAACTTAAAAAAATAAAAAAAATAAAAAAAAAAGCTTATACTTCAAGATCCTTCTCTGCTAGTTTCTCCAAGAAAGGTGTGTTCTTTGCACTAGTCACACTGTCAGCAGCAATATAATAAATAGCCTTTTGATCAGGTTTCATGTTCTCAACATATTCATCCAAGCTGATCAGTTCTTCATCACTTTGGGATGAGAAAAAACGAAGCAATGGAGCAATACGTTTATGATTCTCACGGTCTTCAATGCAACCCAATTTCAAGTGTTTGCCGAAGTTCTCCCAGAACTTCTCGTAGTCCTGCATACAGAACAAGTCAATCAGTAAAATTTAACAGGAAAAAAGGTCATCCTTTTAAAAAGAGCTTAAGAGAAGTTATATAAAAAAGACCAAAAGCAACTGATAGATATATATAATGTAGATATATCTATAAGATAAAGCCACCTCAATTTATCCTAGCTCCTCTACAACTTAAAGAAAAAATGAAAGCAAACTGTATATAGTTAACAATTTTCAAAATAATAATATACCTCTTTGTTGTCACTCATGGATATTCCCAAAATCATGTCAAAAGCTTTCCGAACAAGTCGTTTCCTCATAATCCGAACCTTCAAGCACCATGGAGTAAAAAAAATTAAGCAAGATGAAACCGGTATGGAATTTTACGAGTGTATCCTAAACGAGAGACTCAGATGTAAAGTGTAAGAATATGTGTGTTGCCCTATCTACTTACTATGCGGCTCTCTTGAAGAATTTCCCGTGACACATTGAGTGGAAGGTCATTTGAGTCAACAACACCTTTGACAAAGCTTAAGTATCGGGGGAACTGTTTAAGCAAGTAAACCATCAGTGAAGGATAAAATTATCAGAACACCATCCAGTTATTCAAGGTTATAGATAGCAAGGTGCTTATACCAGTTCTCCATCAAAATCATCTGAAATAAACACTCTCTTTACAAAAAGTCTTATATTCTTGGTCTTGGGATTGATTATGTCATCCTTTCCAGAGGGAGCGAAGGCAGGAACATAAAGTATAGATCTAAATTCTACCTCACCCTGCAATAACAAACATCATCCATACATTTGTCAATAAAAATAACCAATACGATATTGGTTGTCAAATTAACACAAAGAATCTCCTGTGGACATTGGGGAAAATTGATGTTCTCAAGCTATGTTTATCAGCTGAACTCAACAAATAAAAAAATCCACTACACACAACAAGATGGCACTCGAGACAATTAAATTCTTACCTCTGTGGTAAAGTGTGATGATGCTAATGGCTCCAGGTATTCATTAAAAGTTTTCTTGTAGAATTCATTGTACTCCTCCTTAGTGACTTCTTTAGGATTACGAAGCTGCACAAATAAAGTAATGCCACAATCTTCATTCAAGTAATAAATTTTGAATATAAGTGCAAATCATGGAATTGGAAATCATAAAACTCACCCAGATTGGTTGGGTGTCATTTATCAGCTCCCAATCCCAGTACCGCTCAACAACAGTTTTAGTTTTCTTTTTTTTCTGTCATTACAATGTGTCAAAGACTCAGTCATGAGTCAATGAGTAAATTTGCAGAAGCTACACAATCACACTTTCACATTCAACAAAATACTTGATTCAGCATATATGCAGAACAATCAGATTGTCACCTCAGTCTTATCATCTTGATCATCCTTTTTGTCTTCAGCTGTATCATCATCAACTTCCACCTGGAATGAGCCCAATAATTAATTAAAGCTCAAAAAGTCAATTTTTACAATCTAGAAGGGATGAACTTAACTTAAAATGAAAATAATACTGTCATAGATAGTGCTATCAAACTGAAAAAATCTGGATTGTAGAGCCATACTTCTTTGGTGTATCCCTTTTCCTGCCATGTGTATATTGGGAATGAGACAAATTGTGAATAGTTTTTCACAAGCTTCTCAATCCGCTCTGGATGAGCAAAACCTTTGTCGTCCCTCTGAAAGATAGCGGAGGGAAAAAATAAATCACATTTTTAGTTAATCTCAGGAATAAAGAAAACTAAAAAATATTTGATGGTCAAAAAAGGAAATTATCAGCATGCCTTAAGATACAGTGTAAGGCGAGTTCCTCTTCGAATCAGCTTCTCAGGTTCTGTCTCCTCAGATATTGTATATGAGCTAGCATTTGCCTCCCCTTCCCAAACATATTGCTTATCAGATTTTGGACTCTTTGTTGAGACAACCACCTTCAAACAACAAAAAATTATATTAATACCAGATTAAACAAAAAAATTTAAGAGCATCACATATTTACTTTTACAAAATTGCATACCCGATCAGAAACCAGAAAAGCAGAATAAAATCCCACACCAAATTGACCAATTAAGTTGTTGTCACCACCAGCATCCTTGCTATCCTTTAGAGCCTTCAAAAACTTTGCAGTTCCACTTTGAGCGATAGTTCCAAGACAATCAACTAGTTCTTGCCTAGTCATACCAATGCCTGTATCACTGCATAAAAAACATAAGTTGCAGCACCAACTGAAATGACAAACTTTTAATCAAACATTAATCATATTTATAGCTATTTCTCTTACGTAATACTGATGATCCCATTATCCTTATCAGCTTGAATTCGGATATCAAAATCAACTGCGTCCTTCAACAGTCCAGGCTCTGTTACACTCAGAAACCGCAGCTTATCCAAAGCATCACTTGCATTGCTGCAAATGAAATTGCATAGATAAATAGCTTGGACAATGCAGAATTTCATAACATTCAATCAATACTAAGACACAGGCTTCTCTATTTTTCGATTTTTCAACTATCTTTTTGGAAATAGTTTTCCTTCAATTACTTGCAGCATGTCTGCAGGAAATCAAACATGATACACCACAACAACAACAGCGCTTAAAAAGGGTGTAGAGAAATATATTTGCACCAATGAAACATAAACAAAAATGCTCTATCAGACAAGAAATATGCAAATACTACTCAAGAGCAAAAGAGCATACCTGATAAGCTCCCTAAGAAACACTTCCTTGTTACTATATAAACTGTTAACAATGAGGTCCATAAGGCGACTAACCTGCCATAGCCATGGATGCATACATATTATCGAAAGTTAAGTTATGCTCATGACACTAGACTAGACATGAAATATAATACCTCAGCTTGGTACTCATATCTCTCGGCGGCCGCTGAGGAAGAAGATTCTGCAGCAGTTGATTCATATCGTTTGCCAAAGAACAAATCCATTTTCAAGTTTGAGGAATCAATTGTGGATTTATCAGAGCTCATAATAGAAAACCATCTAGCTGCTTTGGTGTCATTTTCACCCACCTGTGACTGTGATTGTTATTCGAGAACATCAGTAAGTTACACTACATAATTAATTAATGTTATCTAACTGAAAAGGAAATGGATTGGTAGCGGCGAATGAATAGTAGGGATTATGATATGAAGAGTAATTTGTAAAGCGAGAGAGAAAGAAATGAGCACCTTAGCTGCTAAGTGAGAAGAGGAAATGGGAGCAAGCACGTTCCGGCGAAGTGCGCCGCCACCGTAGCGCAGCAAGGCAGAGCGAGCAGTAGTAGTAGAAGAGAGTCTCTGCATCATATTGAATTGAATGGAACTAAGATAGAGTGAGAAACTGCGTTTGTTTGTAAGAAAATCTGGTAGTAGGGTTTTAGAAGGGGTTTGCTTGCTTCGATCGAAATATAGCGTTTTGGAAGCTTCTCGATGCAGCTCGTTTCCACACTTCCCTCAGCAATACATTTCCCGTTTCGGTTTATTTTCTTTTTTCATGCCTCATTTCTTTTTTACTCAATTTGTACGACTATTATAATTTGTTTATCCTCCTTCTAAATATATAAATGTTCGGAATTCTTTATTGTAATTCAATATTTTTTTCTTCATAAAATTAAAATATATTATTTTTTAGTTCTTTGGATAAATTTAAATTAGTAAAAAATATTATATTTTATATTAATTATATATAATTGATATAAAAAATATTATAATTTTTATATTAATTATATACATAATTTATATAAAAAGTTATCATTCTAAATTTGGATTTATTCAAACTTATATTAAATAAAAAATGATACATTTTAATTTTATGAAAAAAAGGTATAATAAATTTTAAAAGACAAATTTTAAATATTTGTATATTCATGAATACTAAAAACATATTTTAGAATAACAATAATAATATTATTAGCTGATACATTTAGTAATTTATTTTTTACTTTTTATTTTTAAATTTATTTATAAATAATTCTTAATCATTAAACATTAAAAATATTTTATACAAATCTAACATAACACGGCGGAGCAAAGCGGAGCGGTCCCGTATGTATGCGCACGGGTCCTGAGGTTAGTTTTCTTTTAAAATAAATAAAACAAAGATAGGAAAAAAAAACATCTCATTGATAAATGACCATGGTGAGAGAAAGGAGGCTTTCGCAACAGCCCAGCAGGCTTTCGCAACGGCCCAGGAGGCCAGGCCCGTTGTCATGGCGGTTCTATGTCAAGCAGACAAAACTTGGTTTGGTGGTGGATGGAGTATATGATTATTGAATTGGAGGCATAAGTTTTTAAATAAAAGTTCGAAGAAATAATAAAAATAGAAAAAAGGAGACACCAACAATATTTAGTGTACAGTAAAAAATCGAAAGAGTGAAACTCCAATATTGTATATGTATAAATGTATAATGCATAGAGTTGAACCAAAATTGGAATTGCGAATCTTATATAAACTATTTTATTGTAAAAGGTTGCTTCCTATCATACTTAAGAATGTAAAATAATCCAAATGTATTGAGATTGTTTTTTTACAAACATTTAGTAGAACAGAAAAACACGCCAATGATATATTGAATTGTTAACATAGATCAGTTCTATTACGAGAATTACAGAATTACTGCACAACCTTAAATCACATACAATTTTATTCAATCGTAATTATTCAACTAGATCCTCAACGTCTATGAATTTTCTTAAGAGTTGTCCACTAAGCAAAGTTTTTAATAGTTTTAGAGAAATATCTTTGGTGCACATAAAAAGATTAATGATTTATTTGTAGATATGATTTACTCAATTCTTGTAATTGATTGTACTTAATGAGAAAAAAAAAATTGCTGTTAGTGTTGTATCCTAAATTTTGAAAAATGTTTAAGTACTTATGAATAAATATCAGAATTTAGTTTTTATTTTTAAATTTAAAATATTGCCAAATATTTTTTAAAAATTATAAATATAATAAGATATCATCAGTATGGCATCTCATATAGTTTCTACCTTTTTGATTTCTTAAGAATATATTAAGAAATATATAAGTCCAACTAAAGCCACCTTGGGATACTGCCAAATAAATAAAGAGCATAATGTAATTGTCGTGTTTGTATGTCTCAACGCACGTGTTTAGACATAATTATAAGTAGGTGATTTGATATTGGAGTAGAGCAGGATAATTTAATGTTTCTACAAAATTTATTAAAAAAAATGATTTTGATCAGTGTAGCAATTATAAGTAAAAAAAAAAAAAAAAACTAATTGCAAGTTTGGAAATGACTACTTTTGAGGAAATTACTGCACCTAATTTAGTTTTCTCGTTGAAAATAAATACTATTTCTTTAAAATAACTTAAACTAAATACATATGATTCATTACTATTTTTTTAAAACAATTTAAAAGCTTTAAACTTTAATAAATATACAATAAAAATGTTTAATGCTTTTAGCTGTCTTAAAAACAATTTTTTTTTATTTTAATGAAATTCAAAACAATGTTGGATTAATGTGAATGGATCAAATTTTGAATCTTATGCAAAAAGGAAAAAATATATCAGTATATCACTAAATCACAGTTCATATATGCGTGTATGTTACTTTAGGTAGTACTTTTTGTAATAAAAATATTAAATTAAATTATACGCCGATAAGATTATTTTAATTTAGATCAATTTGTCACTTGATAATAACTTATATGCGAGTTTATGTAACTTTGGTACTACCCTTTTCTTCTCAAAAATAAGAGTACAAATTAAATTACAGTAGTATTACACATCCAAGATATATCGAATACCAATTTAATATTTGAAGAGAACACGAATCTGTGAAATAAAGTCCAGCTACAATTGAGTTACGTTCATTACTGCCTTCTTGACGTCGATCAAGCCACTGCAAAGTACTGTATTCCGGCCTATAAATATGCCGAGTTATTTTTGTTTAGGAAAGATCATATACAATTACGAATGTCATACGTCATTCACATACCTTCAAGGGGGGAAAAAAAAGCATAACTGATACAAATCCTCCTTGATTATTGATACAAAATGATGGAGATGGAACATAGGGTTATTATGCATCTATTATACAAGGTACTAGCTGGGGAAGCAAATTAAGACAAACAGTATTAAATATATTTACAGATGAAGGGAAGTATCAACGTCTGAGGTATCAAAATTTCTTGATGTTGATGCTCCCTGTGGCCATAAATTGGAGGATGGAGGTGGTTTCGTGTTCATGGTGTTGTGATGACCACCTTGCTTGTTTGTGAAGTTGAGGCCAAGAGAAAGAGAGTCATGGAGAGTTGGCCTATGTGGAGCCACCAACCTTGGTTGTTGTTGAGAGTTTTGTGATGATGAGGAGGTGGTCTCAGATGACAAGAGTTTAAGAAGTTGTTTCCCCTCTCTTCTTTCTTTCACCTTCTCCAACTGTCTAAACCTTTCTTGAAGAAGAGCAATGGAGGAGTTCACAGTGGTAGGACTAGGATCATTACCTTGCCTACCCATTTGGCAGTGAGTAAAATTTTCAATCAGGTGTCTTCTTTATATTTTGGTGGGGTTTGGCATGTAGTGGTTTGGAAGTGCCTGTATAGGAGATAATCATTTTTAGCTGTTCATCATTTATTTTATTCATTTATGATAGCAACAGAGATTAGAATCGACTGCTGTTGGAGAACATGCCAAATAGATAATTGCTAAAAGTTAGTATAGGGGAAAGCAGGGTCGCTGGATGTGTGGCCAAAGGGACTTTTTGAAGGAGGAAAAGGGTGAGAGGTAGAGTCCAAATTGATGATGCTGAGTAGCATTTGGAAGGGAGTATTGTGGAGAATAAATGGTTAGGTAATGCAATGCTTATCTGGGAGGAGATGGTACTTCTTTGTTTGATCTTGCTGGTATAATACCCCCCCTTTTTAATAAGCATTAACTGTTGAGTGCACTATTCTTGTTTTGGAGTGAAGGGAGAGTGTGGTGCTGTGCACAAGAGACAAAAGGAATAGAGAAGGAATATTTTTGGAGTTTGCCATCAATGATTAAATTAGTCCTAATGTAGTGTCCATGAAGGAAAGACAGACAACTCAATCTACGGTGTAAGCATATGTTTTGTTTAACGATACACTCTAGCTACTTTTGAATTCTAGTTATAGTTTTAATAAATTTCCATATTTTTCCTTGTGGATTTTGGGTTGATACAAAGTCATAAAGCTTAGTTTTGTGAAAATTTAACCTGGCAAGTTGCTAAATTCATGTCTCATTTTTTTTCATCTATAACCTGTAACTGTAATTTGGTAGCCTTCATACAAGTTTGTGTTTGGAACGAATTTGATTGTTTCTTGACCAAATGCTGGATTGTTCACCATTCTTCTAATTAACATTGAGTCTTTAAGAAGGAAAAATTTGAATATTGGGTTGTGAATGGGTTGGGGAGCTAACAATGTATATCCATGATGGGATTATCTTTAAAGATGAGATATTTTTTGCAATTTTAATGGTTGTGGTCTTGTGGAGTATCAATTGGTTATATGCACCAAGTTGTGGTCTTTGAATTGATTTGTGTTTTGTTAAATAATTTTATATGGGTTTTGATTTGACTTGTAAACTTGGAAGAAATGAGTAGGTTAAGTGTTAGAAGACAAGCCATGCAATGATTGTTTCTCTTACAATTGAGTACCAATTAAAGAATGAGTAAGAATATGGCTACTTTAGTTGGATGGTAAAGTTGGATATAAAATTTCATCACATATCTTAAGAATGCATGCTTATATGATTGATCAATTCAGTGAAATATTAACGGTTACGATTAGTTATTTGAATAAACATTAAATTGTAAGAAAATAAATAATAAAAATGAGGAGTAACTTTTTTACTCTTTAAACTAGAACACTAAATCCGTGCAAAGCATCATGTAAGATAAGAGTCTCAGTTACACAATATAAAATAATAAAAATAAAATTAGAGAAAAAAAGTCTAGAGTTTTTATACCATGTAAGGGAGAAACAAATTTTACTATTTTACCTAAATTTTCTTGAGTAAGTTTTTCAGTCAGCAAAATGATCTATATGGGTGATTTTGTGATAGCCGCACAAATTAAATAATTTCAATAATTGATTATAATCATAATCAATTTTTGTTTAGATAAATTTGTTGGAAGATGATTTTCAGATAAGGAATTATAAGATTAATTTAGTGATTAAAAAAGAAAGAAGGACGGAAGAAATCGTGAATTCAAATTCTTTAACAAAAATTAACAAATTACTCCCTTCATCTCAAAAAGACTTATATTTGAGGTATTTTCATACAAATCAATAAAGTAAGTATTTCAAGAAGATAAATATATATTATGAGATAATTTTACTAAAATATCATTGTTCTTTTTCTTAATTTCAATAAATGTATTATTAAAGTTTTCAAAACAGCATTATTTATTACAAGACAAAATTGGAATAGATATTTGAGTATCTCCTTGAAAAATGAAAACAAATTTGAAATTTTTTTAAAGGCTACGAAGGGAGTAATAACTAACATTGACCTTAAAAAAAGTGATTTTAAGATAATTTAATTATAATAAAAACCGATTACAAAGATACTCCAGAGATACATTGAACTCAGCTAAACACAATAACTAGGCATGTTGGTAGAAAAGTACCAATCATTAAATGCTCTCCTATTTCCAACAAAAAGGTACAGTAAGGGGATTTTAAATTGTTGCGGGGTCGTTGATCACACCCAGGAAATCATCTTTGATGCAGAACTGCAAAGAAAAAAAAAAAAAAAAAGGTTATGCATTATATCAGTTAAATGAGTTCTAAAAACATTGAAATTGAAAATCAGATAAATATTCAGTATCCAAAGGAAAAAGTAATTTGTATCTCTTTATTTGTCATTTTAAAAACATGACAGTGTCACAGTTCATATCTATAGTCAATACAACCGAACGGAAGGAAAACATAGGCTAAGCATGTTCAGGAGTATTAAAACTTTATTAGCATAAAAACTAGTATCATATGCTCGCTAAAACTTCCATTAGGGCTACAAGGCCATAGACAAGTGTTCTTTTAAGACATGTTCACACATGGCATACAACAATAATCATGGCAGGAACAATAGAGTCAAACATGTAACATCAACAATGTGGTAAACATATTATCATTCTCATTGCATGCAGTAACTGGAGAATTTGTGATCACAATTTTCTAACCACTTTTGTGAGTCACAACGTTCAAGATTTTAGAAATGAAGTAAAGCTGCACCATGGAATAGTAATGATTCTTGCATACCGCAAAAGCACACGGTAAATTTATGACTCCCTCAGGGTAGCAAATAATTTTGCTTGGTAGTATAGTAACCCTAATATTCCATGTGGATAACTTTTGAAATGGATAAAATTTAAATAGTGATAAAAGAGTTACCAACACAGTAAATTACTAGGTAACGGAGCATAAACTAGCATTCCACAAATTTCTTTACTATTATAAATTCCTCCACAAATTTCATGATATGTACAAATACTAGGGCGAAGCCAGTGATCATGAGCTAAATATTAAAATTAGCAAAAACTAAAAGGCTCTTCTGGGAGGAATTTATAATAGTAAAGAAATTTGTGGAGAAACAAAAGCTATATTTGCTACGGAGCTAAAAATGCTTTCCTATTCATTCAAATTTCTCAAAGCAGAATTTAGCATAAAGCTAGGAGTTATAAGGTTGACTTGTAGGTGAAGAGAAAAGGGAGAGGTGGTGGGTTCAAATCCCTCCCACTAACATTCTAACAAAACTGACCACTAACATTTGCCTATATAAAAAAATAGAAGAAGCATAAATTAAGCTAATGGAGCTTAACAACATTCAACAAAATGACGAGACATAATATATATAGAAGTACAATTTCGGTAGCATCCACTGGAGTCCCGATTATCTTTAGTCTCACTTCAGTATCTTTGAATCTTAACTTGCAAAAGACCAATTGATTAGTAGTAAAAATTATCATAAAATTAAAAAAAAAAAAAACAATTTGCTCTCTTCTTTTCCATTGAGGAAGTTATAATTGAGATATACTGATCCATCTGAAGTAGTGTAATTTGGCATGTCTCCAGACTGGAACTCCATATCACCCGGAATCAACTAAGTGGGGCAAAAAGGGTCATAACAAACTGTTGCGAACTCGGCAAGTATACCGGTCGTACAAGTAATAAAGTGGTAAAAGAAGGGATTTGTCGTTCCCAACGAGGATTGTTTGACCAAATAGACTATAATTTTAATCGATAAGTTGGATACGAAATAAATGAGAATAATGTTTGCGTGTTGTGATGTGTGTGGCAATTAAATTAAAAGTAAAGTGTAAACAAGTAAATTAATATCAACAAGTAACTGGAGGGATAATGATATACGAAGAGATGTAGCTAGGGCAACCCACACATGATGCTTCTTTCAATGGAAATGTATTGTTCACTATCTTCACTTATCTAAGCTATTTAGCTAATGCGTTTTCTAAAGTTGACTAAGCCTTGATTCCTCATGTACTTAGTTCTTTAACCCACACTCCAATTCTAA